>CAJNIZ010039791.1:33441-50313 GCA_905231905.1 Symbiodinium pilosum | reverse complement strand
AATAGCTGCCGGATATAGTTCTGGAAAAGGGTGGGTACAGCCTAAGCAGGCTTGAGTGGGAATTTGGGGTTTAGGGGGTAGGGTTTTAGGGTTTAGGGTTTTAGGCTTCGGGGTTTAGGGTTTCGGGTTTAGGACTTAGGGTTTAGGGCTTACCCTTTCGCAACGTCCATCAAGCCACCCAATCCCTTCCTCTAATAATAAGCGTCGCCAACCTTTTCCAATAACACCCCCGTGAGAATTTGATACCAGGGCGGAATTTCACTGCAAAGAGTTATAGCGCATCTAATTAAGTAAGTCTTTGGTAAAACCTTTAGACAGTTTGGATCAGTTATAAAACCAAAAATAATCTAACATCGCATTAACATCAGCATTCAATTAGAATCTAATTGCACACAATACAACCCTACTTAAAAGTATTTGACCTTTCTACGAGTAGGGTCCAGAAATGTCTGGAATTGGGGAATTGGAGGGGTAGTGTTATTATGTGGAGTTATTACTAGGGGAAGCGATTATACTAAGCACCGGGTACTGGCTGGAAACACACCGTCACAACCAACCAAAGACGGTCAGGCTAAAACGATATTCCCTGATGCCACAGTGCGTCATGTGCATGTAGCCGGGGTGATTTATCGGATAAAGCTAATAGGGCAGAAGTCTACGACAGCAGCTAAATGTCCTACTGTAAACCGCATGAGTGCTGCGGAGCGTTGACATTGCTAGTACATCTACTTGCGTTGGTGAAGCGCTGTGTTACTATCGCTCGTCTTGCCAAAATTACCAACATGACCGTCGCAACCCCGATTGTCATGACACAAATGCGTCAGTAATAAAGTGAAAGTACAGGTCTACCTCACCTTTTCTTCTAAGTTTTCTGGACCCCCTGGTAGACGTCCAAATTTTTGCTTGTTATCAGGATTAGAATGTCCCCGTACCACCTCAAGTCTAGGTAGGGCAGGTAGGTAACCCTAAACCCTGAACCCCTAAACCTTAAACCCCTAAAGCCCACACCCCTAAACCTCTACACCCTAAACCCCCAAACCCCAAAACCCTAAACCCAAACCCCAAAACCCTGTTTTATAAACCCCTAAAACTGGTAGGAGCGGAGCCAGCCTTCCAAGCTAAGGTCAGCTTTCCATCCTGCAAGAAAGAGGGTTGAGGATTTACAGTTTAGGGTATAGGATTCGGGGATGCCCAAAAGATACGGTACATTGTATAGGGATTATAGTTGGGTCTATGTAGGGGATCTAACTTTCCAGATCCTCCCAGAAGCCTGGGTTATTGGGTGCTCCATTTCTTCCTCGCAAGACACCACACAAACCCGAATTCCCTGCAGCATTGCTTCGAATCCTAAATTGTGGCAGCAACAATTCGGACGTCTAGATGGAATCAGCGCCAGCGACGTTCCCCTTGAATCCATTAAGGCCCCCTCAGGGCTCTGCACTGCTAGTATATTATGGTATACTGAATACAAGGTATTCTAGTATATTATTGAAAAATAATATACATTATAGCATTTTACAATATATTGTATATTATGGTACAAAGGCACGCCCTCAGTTCGAAAAACACACATCGCACGGGTCCGTCAGAGAAGGCTTTCTCGCAACCGCCGTCAATGCCATAAAGGCAGCAAACGTTTCCGGCGCTCTTTGTCTTGCCTGAAATGGACAGAACATGCAGCGGCCCAAGTTCAGAAACTGCAAACAAGATGCAAGGAACCATGCTACAGCTGGCAGTTTCCCTAAATAAGGAGACCCCAATATAGACCCCAATATACTATAATCCTTATTATGGGGACCCTTAAAATGGTACTCCTGAAACCCCCAGCTGACATGCCATGTGCTTGTGATTGCTTGCGCCACCTCACTCCAGCGAGCTTGAACGCCTTCAACAAACTTGGACTTTGGGCACGTAGTTCAAGATCTGAAGCGTTGGAGGCGGGGGTATGATCATTTAGTAAATTTCATCCAGCCTGGCCCTCAAAAGTCGACAAAATCAGCCTAGATCTCACAAGTCAGAAAATACATCTTCGAACAGAAGCCGCACATCCATTGCAACCGACAAGGTACACTTCGTGTTCGGAGCAGCAGCACCACCAATTTCCTCCAGAATGGAGAACCTGAGACACCAGGCAGCACCCGTAGAACAAGAACGAGAAGACGCTGCACCTTTGTAGGTTTAGGGTTTAGTTCACATTGGGTTATATAGGGATTATATGGGGATAATGGAAAAGAAAATGGAAACTATGGTCTTAGTATCAACAGTTGCTGTCTACCCTAGAAGCCCAGGCACCCATATAGTAGGTTCTTGGGTTATAGATAGTATAAGTTCATATAGGGACCCAAGGACAGAGACCCAATATATAGGTAACTGGGCTTCTAGGGTATTTTAGCAGACAAGGACCTAAAACGGTCAGCACAAACGGTTTCAAACCAAATGAAACACGCTGAGATCTTCTCTACTAGTGTGTAGATTTCTCAACAATCCCTGGGGATTGTAGGGGTCCCCCTTAAGGCTATACCGCGATTATTTTAGAACTCTCCTGTGGTAGATGTTCAGAATATCTGTCGCCAACATACCCACAAGGTCGGTTCCCATTTTGTTAGGATCCCCTCTCAAGGGAACTGTATTCCTAATTGCCCCTCCTTTTACAAGAACCTTTAGAACAACCCCCCCATGTAGTCATGAGGTTTCGAGCTCAGCTAGGGGCGGACAGGTCGGTGTGTGATCTGGATCCAGAAACGGCTCCTGACAGGGGCTGATAGAATTATATAGGGGAGTATTCTAGGGGTTATTACGGGGGATACCAGATTCTTAGCCTGTAGCTCACATGACCACAATGGAAGAGGTTGCATGGAAAACACACGGAGAATAGCTGCTGCGGCTGTGGTCACGCCCTGTCAAGGGCGAGCTTTTTGGGTCGCACCTGTGACAGCAATGCCCCTTTGAACAAGTACAGCAGACATCGGGACTTGCCAATATTAGGGTTCCTTTCTTTTGGGGGGGGGGGAGGTCCCTATTTTTCAGGATTCTGGTATTCTGGTGTCTATAATAATTTTGGGATCGTTGGAATCCCTGTAATTATGGGAACTACCACACTGCTTCAGACTTCCACATCCGGATCATTCAATTGCTAACCTGAACTCTGCCGAATCCCAAATTCCAAGCGCCTGCACTACGTTACTTACTAAAATCAGTAAGAAATATTCTAGTAATTGCACTAATTACAATAAGGGCCGCACTGACCGTATGGCCCGTGAACCCTAAACTGAAACCTCCACCCAGCCTCTGTGCCAGGTATGTAGCACCTGAAGGGCGTCAATATGACCCATGAAGCCCAGGTACCCATATAGTAGGTTCTTGGGTTATAGATAGTATCAGTTTATATAGGGACCCAAGGACAGGCACCCAATATATAGGTAACTGGGCTTCTAGGGTGATAGAGTGCTGAAAAGCACTGCTACTGCACGTTAATCTGGTCGCAAGCTGATCTCAGGAATGTTGTCCCAAACCCCTGGAGGATCACTCAATTTGAACCTCTTTACAGATCCAGTATAACCCCATATAATTCCCCATATGATTCTACGTGATCTAATTCTTAGATCCCTTTAAAAGTATGGCTTCCATATCTGCGGCATAATTTGACCATGATCTGCTTGAATCCTCCTTCGAGTAGAAATTTTGCACATTGAAGCAATGTTAGCTCTAAAGCTCATCCAACTAGGGTTTAGGGTTTAGCGTTTAGGGTTTAGAGGGATAGGTGTGGGGGCCCTTTGACAACGGATTTGTTACGGCTTCATCGGGACTGTAGAAGGTGTAAGGGTAGCAGCCATTCGCGGACAATTACGGGTAGCAGCAATGCACAAGAAGAAAAAAGCTCAAACCTAACCCAGCCCCCTGATAAATAACCCCCTCCCCTCAAAAAGGGATTATAATAGGGATCTTAATATTAAGGCCCTTAAAAGGAGGGGTTTTATTACTCATGGGTCTACATGCCCCTGCAACACACTCAGTCTGGCACGGTGTGCAAACACCACCAAACTGGCGGGTGCAATACCTTGGCAGTTGCCAGGGCGAGGCATGATGCTTTTCCAAGCAGATGGCCGACGCATTGGGTTTGGGGCTCAGGGTTGAAAGAGATTTACTATAGGTTTTAAATAAGGATAATGGAAAAAATGGAAACTATAGGGATTATGGGGGTTATATGGGGGTTACATAGGGATAATGGAAAAGAAAATGGAAGCTACTATTTAGATGCGGTTTAGGGTTTAAGGTCTAGAGCTTAGGGTTGAACGAACTTACGTTTTAGGGTCTGGGGGTTAGGGTTGAAGGAGGTTAAGGTTTCGGCTGTAGGTACTCCCTAGAACCATAAGCACTTGGAGTAGTACGCCAGCATCAGCATCAGCACATGTGCGTCCAAGAAACGGGCCTCCGTTTTGATTGGGCTTGCAGTTGAGTGCTTCTTGGCACTTGGGGTTGTTTTCCAACAGATCCTGCGCGCACACCAGGTATCGCGTGAGGGTCTGAGGGAAGCTCAGGCAGCTCAGCAGCTCAACATTTTGGCTTGGTATCTGGTCGCCTTCAATTCAAGGTCTTGCTAAGAAAATGTACTCAGGCGCAGAAAAGAAGCAAACAAGAAAAACAGACCCAGCCATCCTTGTCCACAACGACATGGTTCTCCACCTCCTCCTTGCCTAAGGCCTTTGAAGCCAACTTTTCTGCTCGCCGGATGTTCTCCTTCTCCGCGCACCTGCGACGCAACGGCAGCTACACATTCGGGGCCATCCAGATTAGGGGTCCGTGTTCAAGAGGTTCCTATGATCAGGGCTCGAGTATTTGGGGATATAAAATGGGAAGCCCATATTCGCAAACTCCCCGTTATGTTGGGTGTTCTCCCAAACAAAGAAAGAGGCTGACGCTACCCACGCCCAAACCAATATGGAACCCCAAGTTGCTCCGCTCAGAAACATGTCCATTCAAAAGCTTCTTGTCGCCGCCGGATGGAACTTAAAAAGGGGTGAGGTGGGGGAATTGCGTTCATGATCTGGCCTATCTATTCGGGCTTGTCATGGGAAGCTTGCACTACGTAGAAGATATGTAGCCCACCTCCAGTCAGGAAGTGAACAGCAAAACCTCCGCGCCTTGCGCTTGTACATGTTGCCCGCTGTTTTCGAAACCACTACAGGCCACGGAAAGCACGGGTTTCCCACCACTACCAGAAGCAGTGCAACACACCCTACTACTGCCGATCCCTGCCTAAATAATAGGTCTTTGAGACCCAACCGCATATGTTGGTATCTGGACCCTAAGGGCTTCTTATGTCTCATCTCCCTCCCATAATCCTAAGAATCTCCCTGCAGAACCTCCGTGAAATCCGATTTAGGGTTTAAACACTGAACCCTCAAACTCTGAACTCCAAAACCCCAAGCGCTGAACCCCAATCGTTTCTAGTTCTTACCCTAAGCCCTATACCGAAAATAGGGAGCCCTTCAAGGCCCTCCGTGGCCTACCCTTCCAGAAGGGCAGGCCCAACTCTTTCTCCTCAAAGGCTTAGGGCTTAGGGGCTGAGGATTTCAGGGCTTGAGGCGTGAGGTTGAATTTGAAATTGAAGTTGTAAGCTGGAGTGTTGAGGGACGTTTGGGGGTTTAGGTTGGGTTTGGGACTGGCGGTTTAAGTGTTTAGAAGCTTAGGTGTCGGAGCAGCAACTAGTTACTGTTAAAGGACCCTTAATGGGGCTGGGTCAAAAAGGGTAGATACTTAGTAGCAGCCAAGACCCCTAAACCCTAGTACCAAAAACTCCCCAATCCTCCCTTGCGCTCTGAAGATTCCCCAGTACCAATCTTGCGCTCCTAGAACCAAGAATATCCCAGAGGAGGGTATACCAAAGGGTATGTGTATATCTATATATACATGTGTTTATATGCACATAAATATATATATATATGTATATATGTGTATATCTATCGGGGTTAGATAGGGATAATGAAATCTAAAATGGAAGCTACCATACTATTTAAATCGGTCTGAAGGAAATTGCTGCCCTGAGCAATAATTCAATAGATTCGCAGCACCTGGGCACAAACAAACAGCCTAAGCAGTTCTATTTGAAGATTTTACGGGTTTAGGGGTCAAGCATTTGGGGCTTAGGCGCTTAGGTGAGGGTTTCAACCTATTGTTGGGCAATTCTAATGACCTTCAGATGAGGCATGTGGAGGATGACGATCCCCCTCTTTCAGGTTTCTGAGCATGTCACAAACGCTTTTTAGTATGGATGCCCAGGGGAATCTAGATGAGAACAAGACTACGGCTTCTACAACCGGACTGCGCTTAGTACATGCCAACCTTAATCCCTAAGCCTTGAGCCCTAGACCCTGAAGCCCCACAGGTTCTTCTGATGTCCTCGGCCTACATCGCTTTAGATACGACTTCACTGGAAGTGATTTTTGGAGAACATTTCCCTAGAGCCAGCTTCAAATTTGCATGGCCGAAGCAGAATGCAAGACGTACAGGTTTAGGGTTGAAGGTTTCGGGAAACTAAGGGTGTAAGGCTTAGGGCCCGAGCAAGAAAACCTGTGCCGTCTTGCAAGCCATCGGGTGATAACAAGCTGCACCATGCAAGCCATGTTGGAAGAACCCCTTCCAAATTCTGACCCTTGTAGTTTACGGGTTTTTCTTCGTAAATGGAAGCCACACAGGTTTACACAAGGACTGTGGCTGGGTTATAGCACGCACAAAACAAACACACGCACAAACACACCCTCCTTCACCCACTCTCACTCTCACACGAACGAATAACAATTTCGGGAATGAATTCAAGATACCTGCTAACTACTGGGGGCCACGAAAGAAGCCTTTGCAAATTTCTGCTTGGACAAAGGAGGCTCCCAAAAATTCTGGCAATGCACATCTGAACCCTGTCCTCGGGCTTGAGATTCTGGCAATCTGGATTGTTGCAAGTCGTTGGGCTGTCCTGCAAGCTTTTTGGTTTAGGGGGTGGGTTCATAAAGTGCTGAGCAATGGCCTCTAAGAGATTATGAGGCTATTGTCAGGATCCTTGTTATGAAGTCAATGGGATTTTTGAGAAACTCCCAGATTCCTTCCCTGGCGTCCCTACACACCAAACCCTAAGCTCCTAAACCCTAAATCCCTAATCCCATACAGGATGGTCCCATTGGTAACTGCTCTAGACCCAGACCCCCTGGGGATCCAAGACATGGAACCTCCCCTAGGTTCCCCAAGGTAATAATGGGCTCATCTTTTGGGGGTGGTCGATTTTTGGGATCCTTTAGGGGGTCTGGGGATTTCAGGCGGGGAACCCCTCAATTCTGGGCAAGCCAGATCTTGACTGCACTACTCGGCATCCTACCTAAAACAGACCATAATGATATTCATACTTTAGGGTCTGCCAAAAGTAAGGGGCCCCATTATCTTAGGATTTAGGGCTTGAGATGATATACAGCCAAATAATTCTTTGATCCCCATGGTAGGAGACCCCTAGTGGAACCTCTGTGAAGCCCATGTTTCCAGCCTTGGCCCGAAGCCAAAAGCATGTACTAGACCCTTCGGCTGAAGCCGAGATCTTACTCACTTGCGTCGCGTGTTCGTACTAACTAGGAGAAATTCCATGGCCCCCAATGCAGAGTAAGATTGAATTTCCCTTCTGTTTCTAGCGCACTCACACTTGGTACAGTCGCCACTCATGCCGCCTACTGAGCCGCTGTTTTGAGTCCCTCTTGGGGGCTCCCTATAATGGGATTATCATACTTGGGAGTATATGAGGACCCAATGTTTGGAAACGCCGACTTTATCACACTGTGCCGAAATTGTTAAGGAAGCAAGGGTTCTATGCTGGTGGTGTGGGCGTGCTATGCTTGTACATCCTCAGTACAAGGGGTTTGGGGTTAAGGGTTTAGGGTCATCCTTACACCCTTTCCGAACTTGATGCAGTTTCCGACACCTCGTGGCACTCCCCACAACTGTCCAAAGCAAGCCTGGTTGTTGAGCATGTTGCCTCTTCGTGCTCCTTACCGCTACTGCCGCAGCCACAGACCCCAACCCATCGCTCATGATGGCGAGAGGCCATAGCAGCATGAGATCTGGTGAGCTAAGCCTGATATATCCTAAACCCGAAAACGGCCATGGCAGTGTGAGATTTGGGGAACAAAGCCTTACACACCCTAATTAATAAACCCTGACTCCTGAACCCTGAACCCTAAACCCCAAATCCTAGAACTAGCCATGTCCGTGCTCCTGGCACAACGGGTTGAGGTCGTACTCCACGCCTCGTGCAGTCTATGCTTGAGAAGGCTTTAGGGGGGTTGCAGTGAGATCTTCTAGGGCTATTCGGCTATGCGGCTAGTATGGACTCGGGGTTTACAAGGGCTGTGTTTCAATTGCGGCCGAATGAGGGGCCACAATGTTGACCACCAATCTTGGGTGCTTCGTGTATCTCTAGACCCTTAACCCTAAAACCCAAGACCCCAAACCAGACCAAGAAGGTGCGATGTTCACTACAAGGCCCTACTAGCACTGTCATGTCCATTCCTTGACATGCAGCAGTGAGGGGGTTCCAGGGTATATCTGCAATGTGGAGACTCCAGATGGAAGAAGCGTCAAATCCACCTGCCCGTGACAGGTTTTGTTTCTTTCTGCCACATCCCATGTTAAGAGCTTCCCGCCTTCAGGAGCTGTAGCCTCCCGAAGTCCTTAAGCACATTTAAGCACGTGATTCCTGAACATCCCAATATAACCCTAATATAGCCCAAACATAACCCCAATGTAAGCACCTTATCCCTGAACACGCATCCACAAAGCCCAAACGCTCAGTCCCTGCGCCCCTGGGTCGTAACACCAAGACCAGCTGCAGTAGGTGGTTTCTTCGATAGTCCACCCCCAGTTCCCTTGGGGATGGCAGTCGTTGCAGACAAACCTCTTCTTGAACTGCTTCTCGGGGTCCTTGGTATGGAGAGCCGTGCAGGGTGGACAGAACTTCTGGTTCAACTCACTACCCCGCGTTTTGCATAAGCCTAAGGGTCCCAGGACCCAAATAACAAGGCTTTAGGGCCCACATACTATAAAGCTAATGGTATTTGAGCCCTAAAACCCGGTTTTTGGGTCCCTGGACCCTGAGGGTAAGCCTTTGAAAGCTAAGGCAATCGTCGGCTTCCAGCTAGCGTACAGGCGTGGAAGTGGAAATAGCACCCGGACAGCCCTCCAAGATTCTACTGCGCCACTGCTACATGGGGGTCTCCTAAAATTAGTGGTACCCCTTTCAAGGTCCAATAGTAAGGATTATAGTCTTGTGGGTCTATATTGGGTCCCGTTATTTTGGGAAACGACCACATGATGTCGATGTTCCGTGCGATGTTCATAGCTGGCGACCTTGTTTCTGTTGCAGGACCCCTCTGATGGGGATAAAACACTTCCATGTGCAGACATCATTAGACTGTAGCACCATAGCAAACCTACACCCCGCGCGCATCCGCCCGCATATTCAACGCAAAGGTTGTGTGCTGCTGGAAGATTCGGCCATAGTCGTTCCCGAGCGTGGACTACCCCAACGGGATTCTCGATCTTTAGAACCGCCACGCTGGATAGCCCTAAGCCCTAAACCCTGAACCCCCCAAAACAGCCAGGAGAAGACCAAATAAACCCTAATCTACAGGCAACCTCTGCAAAAGCCACGAAAGCAAAAGGATCCTAAGTACCTATATAGAGAATACTAACCTGGTTTGGATGTAGAGTTTAGGATCATGGGTTTAGAGTCTAGTATAGAAGCCCTGCATTGTACCATACCATAGACACTTAGGATCCTTTGGCAAAGGGAATTCAGCATTCAAGGGAGTCGCATAGCAGTTCTTCCTCCAATCCGCCCTGGGCAGAGCAATGGCATGCCGGGCTTTCCCAAAATAGGGGTACCTTTACAGGGGATATGGGCCCTAGAGGCTCTGCAGGGTTTAGGGTTTCCCAAAATTAAAGTTACTTTATGGGGGTCTCCATAATCAGGACAATAGTATTCGGGGGTCTATATTGGGATCCCCCTATTCTGGGAAACTACCATGTAGGTAGGCTTTGTGCGAAGAACGAACGATATCTAAGATATTGTCATAAAAGGCTATGGGATATTACCTGGTTGTAACTAGAGGTTTTCCTGCCGAGAATTGGATCCTCCTTGTTTAGCCAAAAGCCTTTTGGCTTGGCTTTGGGAAAGTAGGATTCAGCCTATTGCTCGACTCATGGTTTAGTAGCTACATGGGACTGGACTCCGCACATCACCAAGACAGTGGGTGGCGGGTGGTAGGATTTGATGGCTGAAGTGACGTTCATAAAAACTCTTTTCAACTAAGAGGGGTTTGAAGCCCTTTCTAAACTAAGCTTCATGAAAGGAGGTCGTCACTTCGTCCCAAAACATGCGCGGTTTTAGGCTCAAGGACCTACTCTACGGTTTCAGCCGGGAGGGGTCTGCATAGAAGGCCTTGTTGATTGGCAAGCGGTGAACAACAAGTTGCTCAAAGGGGCCACGTAGCTGTACAGTATGTGCTTGGGCCCTAGAGTAGTTATACAAGGACCCTTTTGGGACCTAAGCAAATACTAAGTAGCTACATGGCCCTGAGCCCTTAGCAATAAACCCTAAACCCTAAGCCCGAAACCCTAGAGATAGTAGGGTAGTTCCAAAGATTAAGGTTTAGGATTTAAAAAGGGTTTAGGGTAGTTCTCAAATTTAGAGTCCCACTTTGGTCCTGCACCCCCCAAAAAAATATTAGGTGCCGTCATATAATCTATAACCCCAAAAAAACAACATAATTTTGAGAACAACCCAGGTCAACTTCCAAACACAAAGTATTCAGAGGGCAACCATTTTTAGGCTTCCACGGTACCAATGTTCATTGGGAGGACCCCGAATAAGCCCTAAATCAAGCGCTGCGAGTCACCAATCCTTGCATGTTCGATCGCCAGTCTCACCACACTTCATGGCAGTAATACCGGACAGCTCGTCTAAGCTGATGAAGTCCTGTGGGTTCAGCTGATACTGTAGGAATGGGCAAGAAAATGCAGAGTAAAATCATGTAGGGTTTCGAATTCGGGGGCTCCGAAGGTGGGATGAAGCTAGGTGGGTTGAAGGTTCCCTGTTATGATTGTGGATTCCATTCTGTTGGGGCTTGGTTCCTAAACCCCACCTTCTCTTGCCTCACCTTTCGAACCATCTGAGATAGGCTTTGGCATTTTAGGCTCCGGCATCCCGAGATAAGTTTGGGAACATGCGTCAGCAAGTGAGCAGTATCGGCTCACCTTTAAGGTAGAACCGATCTTAGGGTTGAGGGCTTAGGGCATAAAACCCTACACCCTAAATCCTCAAGCCTAGGGCCTATGGGGCTTAGGGTTGTAGGTAGATCGATGACCTTGAAAACTTCCGAGCCCCTCCTTTGCAAGAGGAAGATCCATTCGCTATGCTCCAAAGCATCTGGACTGCCGTTGGAGGACCCCAACATGGCACCCACTGCTTGGTGATACCCTAAACCCTAAAGCCCCAGAACCGCATGGACTGGGAAAAGGCCTTGGCATGTCGCGAAGATTTCGGGTAGTGGAGTCCATTAGGTTGGACCAAGGCTCCTCTTGACATATAGACCCCCCTTCAGCAAGTAGAACATGGGGTATATGGGGATCTTATTATAATATACCCAAAGTCATATTCTATCTACTTAAGGGGGACTATAGTTCTATGTCTGAGAAACACTGTCTGCGATGCCGAGTCTAGTTTTGGAGGCGCCCGCACCCAGACCCCCTAAAGGAATCAACAATGGGACCCCTTAATGATCCCCTAGGCTCCCCTAGTAAGGGTCCATGCTTTGGAGCCCTAAACTCCTGAACCCTAAACGCGCATGCCTGAATAGGGAAGGAATCGGCCAGGCGTTGCTTCATGGCATGAAGCTTCTCACCCCCCCAGTCGATGAGACACAAACCATAGTCTAAACTCCTAGTATCCCCCGTAGTAACCCCTACAATTATACAGGGTTTAGGGTTTAGGATTTAGGGTCTAAACTCCTAGTATTCCCCTTAATAACCCCTATAATTCTCCCGAATTTAATCCCTTACATAGCCCGTTTGTATGGAGTTTAGACTATTACTCACGTAGGGGACCAGTATAGGGGATGTTAAGGGATACTAGGAGTTTAGACTATTGCTCACATGAAGATATGTCACCTGTCCTTCTCCTTCAGGTCGTCGTACGAATACCTTGGCTAGCTGCAGCAAGCGGCAACTCTGCATTCTGCACGTAAAGCTTACAGAAAACCTCATATCTTGCGTGTAACAGTTGGATAATAATTAAAAGATGGTTATATATAGCCCTTTAATACCTTGATAGGACCCCTAATATAGACTGTTACTGGGGGGGCAGTACCCAACTCATATCTTAACATATATGAAATTCTCCAAAAGTATGACAGATGTGTTTGGGCTCTCAGAAACTGGATTCTTCAGGAACGCTGGGCGTATTAGTACAGAGAGAGTTTAAGGGGATTGCTATGGGGGGGGTGTAAAATTTGAGAAAGTACCATGACATGCAATTCAGGACCCCGCTCGTCTGTCTCAGGGATCTTCATAGCAGGAAATCAAAAACAATCTGCTCCCTAAACCCTAAACCCTAAACCCTGTCAACTTCCCTGCAATTGCTGTCGCTCGGCCGGGACCCTTCACGCATCCAATTCTACTGGAGCTTGGAAAGGACATGTGAGCTATAGTCAAAACTCCTTAAAGGGGGATTATATAGGGGACTACTATAGTTATTAAGGGGAATACTAGGAGTTTAGATTATGGCTCATGTAATACCATCTGAAGAGTAGCTGACAAGCACCAATAGAGCCTTTGCAACACTGAGGGTCAATTTAAGCCAAGTTCGTGAGAACCTTAACTTCCAAACCCTAAACCCTTGCCCTCAGGCTCAAAATAGCCTAAAAGCCTAATATAGTATGGTCTTTGGGCCCAAAAACCTTATATACGATCAGTCCTTAGATTCTTAGGGTTAGCCAGGTGGCACACAACCTGGCTTGCCAGTTGGAGGCTTCTTCGAGTCTTTGCAGAGTCCGCCCAAAACGGGAGTCTGGCAGGAGGCTGCTTGCAAATGATCAGTCTATAGTCCCCCCTAAGTAGATAGAATATGGGGTATATGGGAATCTTTTTTTAATATACCCAAAGCCATATTCTATCTACTCAAGGGGGACTATACTTGGTGGTTATGCAGCAAGCAAGGAGGGCTTCTGAGACCTGAATCTAATCTTTGCTGACGCTTGCCGACCATGGCATCCGCTGAGATACGTCGGCTAATCACATGATACTGAGCAGTATGCGTGCGATCTTGTGGCGACCACGCTTTGGCTTCGTATAAGTCTAGAAGAGACTTACTGGTTGCACTTATCCTCAAGACTGAACAGGCTCCCATTTTCAGAACTAACAGTCATTCCCTACTAGCAGCCAGCAAGAAGCATGCACCAATGATAAGTCTGAATCCTATGATGTAGAAACCAAATTAATTGCCAATATTATGGTCCCAGATCTCTTGTAAAGTCACGGTACAAGCTCTCTCAAACAGACCTGAACATGCTACTCGTAAGCAGTTAAGACTTGATATAACTAGAATATGGGGTATCTTAAGTAGACTTCAACATGATATTGGTAAGATTTGGGAACCAGTATTAGGGTTGGAGGTTCAAAGTCTAGGATTGAGAGGGCATCTGCCTGGGGTGGTCCAAAAATTAGGCTTGTACGGTTTATAAAGGGTATACATATATGTATATATGGCCGCAAACCCTAAGCCCTAAGCCACATACATATATATATATATACACATACACACAGGCAGATATGCAGGGTTATGCAGGGTTCAAGGTTTCCAAAACTTAGCGTCCGGTTCTGGCGGTCCCTGCAATCAGGAGCATAGTGCTTTGGGTTTAGGGTTTAGGGTTTAGGGGGCCGGGGAGGTTTAGGGTGGCACAGGTGATTTGATTTGTGGAAACCTCATTTGTCAATACGGGTATACCTTTAAGCACTGAAGATACACGAGTGCCATGCTATGTGGTCATGCGATGGAAAACTTCTGAAAAAAACTCGTCGACACCCTACACCCTAAACACTAAAAACCCTAAACCCTTAACCTTCAAGCGGCTTCCGTCCTTCGGTGAGTGGGTGAAAGGTCATGCCCCTATGTCAACCCAATGTCCAATTCATTTTCCAATTTAGGCTCTTAGGGTTTAGGGTTTAGTGTTTAGGGTTTCTCCAGTATTGGTAGCTAATGTTGCACGCCTTTGAATCCTTAAACCCTGAGCCCTAAACCTTTCATGTGTTTTGGCAGCCCCTGATTCAGTTTCAGGCTGGTGTTTGGAAATCCTTGTTTGATGTTTCTGGGTTTGGGGCCCTAAAAATTAAGGCAAGCAGCACATTTTGTGGCTGCAAGAAAAGGATTTGAAAGGCAGCCCTTTTACAATCCTGCTCCAATTCAGCCCTCAGAACGAATACTAAATCCTAAGCCGGAAGCCGACCAGTTTTTAGGTAAAACCCTTATTCGAAACCTTCAAAATCACAGCCCAAATCATGTGGGCAAAGGGGGTAGTCCAGCAGACCCCTGGGCTTTGAATTCTTTAATCTGTCATCGCTGGACTCCTGCAAGTTTTGGCCCAAACACTATGGCTTTTTAAACCAATCCCCAAAGACCACAAAACCGCGGGAGGTTTTGAGAATCCTCCCAATCGAAGATGCCTAGTTCGAAGGGGCAAGTTTAAAGAAACTGCAACATTATTTGGGCCCTGAACCTGATGTAACCCCTTGCACAAACCCAACATAGACCCTGCAATAGGACTCCAATGCCCAACCTGCCCCATATCATGTCTACCTTCAATCTATGTCAGTCTGAACTAGTAGAAAGCACGCTGCGCAAGTCTTGGTGTTCGACTACACTTCCGCTTTAGGGTTTAAGCCTTAGGTAACGCCCCGCCCCCACCCACCCACGAATAGTGACCACATAGGATGTTGGAACTATATTAAGGTCCTCATTTTCCTTGTTATGCCATTTGTTGTGGGCCCTCACCCAAAGCATACCCCTAAGAGCGCCGTATTCCTTGTTATCAAGACCCCACCCCCGGTGCTAATGCGCAGAAGCCGTATTACATGTTGCACTTGTTGCTTCTTTGTCCTCTCAGATCTCACATGACTCCCGGTACCCAAGCTCTTATGTAATTCCCCATTTTCAGGGGGAGCATTCAGTTGCTCATGTTAGGCATCGAAACACGTTTCAGGGCGCAAGGCTCTAGCTTCGGCATTACAACCCCGTCAACTTTTTCCTCATCACTTCTGTGGCTGCAGGATCCACTCAGGGGGCGGTGGCTGGAGAGGGAGCTGGACCCGACGGAGGAGCCTGACAATGGGATCTGAGGGGGTTGAAAGTGGGCATGTGGATTGAGGAGGCTTCCCAAATTCACCTTTTGATATATAATACATCGGGGCCTGTATTAGGGCACAGTATTTATAGAAGCCGCAACTTACTGTGCTCATCAGGGCCCCCCCTCATCCATAATCCGAAGCCCTGAACCCTTAACCCTACCTTCCGCAGTCAAGTGCTTAGGACTCTGGCGCATGATGCGCGCGTGCGGTATTTTTTCTGATGACTATAGGTGTACTAGCGTTCAGCATCGGCATGTTGGGGGGCTTTCATACCCTTTGATGCCCTTGGGGCCCCTTTGTGCAACAAGCAGATAGATGCCAGCTAGTCTAAACTCCTAGTATCCTCCTTGATAACCCCTATAATACTCGCCTAGGAGTCCAGACCCTGAACCCAAAATTCCAAAACCCTATATAAGCCCTTGGAGGAGTTTAGGCCCTAAACCCTAAAACCCTGTATATCCCCCTTTAAGGAGTTTAGATTATAGCTCATGTAGAGGGACCCCTACCTTTTGGAAACACGAGGTGACCTGATAAGACTGCCCTACTAGTATTTGAAAGGATGGTGCCCAAGTAAGATTACAGTCCGCCTTAAGTAGACAGAACATGGCGGGGGGTCTTTTTATAACTATAGCATATCCAAAACCATATTCTATCTACTTAAGGGGGACTATAGCCAGTTCGGGGTTTGGGGATGGTCCGTGGAACCCAAGTAAGATTAACATCTTCTCATACATTCCGACACCCCCAAGGAGAATGACATCTAACTCTCTTTACCCTAAACCCTAAGCCCTCAACTCCCTATGAATTTCTGAGTGCCTCACCTGTGCTGCAGGATCTTGCCCAGAAGGGGCAACCATCTCCTAAGCTATATTTGAAGGTTTCTCAAAAAAAGGGAGGGCTAGGTATAGGGTTTGGGCTTAGGGATTAGGAATTAGGGTTTCTCAAAGCAGGGGGGGGCTAGGTATCACCGGCTCATAGCGCAGATTAAGAACTGACAGGTCCAGGTGGAGTATATATGCTATTAGCAGGATAGCCTACGACATTATACATACGGATGGGGGCAATACTTATCGCAGGAACCAACAACACAGAATCATGGTCATTGGAGCTCTAATCTAAGATCCTTGCAGTGGGTTATATAGGGGACTACTGTAGGGGTTATTAAGGGGTAACAGGTACACCTTAGACCCTGAACCACCCCCTAGAAGCTAAACCTAACGCTGCCAGAACACTGCGCCCGTTGCGGCCGGACCCGGCATAGGCTGCCTGGACAAAGTCTTCAGGGTTTCGGGCTTAGGGTATTGAACCCTAGAACCTTTCAACCCTCAACCCGCTAGGTTTTAAATTTCAAGGTTTAGGCTAGGTTCGAGCTTAGGGCTTATGGGGGCTTCGGGCTTGTAGGGTTTAGAGCTTAGGGGGGTTTACGGCTTAGGGTTTGGG
>CAJNIZ010039791.1:0-15784 GCA_905231905.1 Symbiodinium pilosum | reverse complement strand
GAGGGAGAGGGAGAGGGAGAGGGGGAGAGACAGAGAATGAATGATAATCTTTTGAGAAGCTCCACTACGTGATTCTGACAAGCTTTTACTTTATAAAAGCCTTACGCTGGAAATGCGGCGCTACCAAAGCAACTGCCTGGTAGCATATAACTATCTGTAAACAGCTTCAGCAGGCTCTCATACAATACGTACCTTATGACAGCAACAAAACAACACAGCTCAGCACAGCCAAGCGCGAACAACTGAACAATCAACGACTACTGTAGTGCTTTTGACGCTGACTGCGCTGCCAATCATACTTCTGCTACTGCTGCAGCCCCTCCCACCGTCACTACTGCCTCACACTTCTACTTCTATCACAATACAAGGACAATGAACGTGAAAACGGAAATAGATCAACCAATACAAATGTGCCAGAAGCAACGCCGAGAAGGTAACTGCCCCTAGAACTACCATCCGAAACATACGATACACCACCGCCCAAAAAAGAAGTACGCGTTTGTGGGGGGGGGGACTCAAGTAGACCAAAATCCCTTCACCACCGAAATCACGAATCCAATCCAAAATCCCAAACCCTACCCCTTAAACCCCAAACCCAAATCCTCTGAACCCTAAGCCTTCCCGCCCCCTTTTTCCCGTAATATGGTTCTTGTCGAGTTATATACCAGTCATGATTGGGTTGTAACTACCTCAAATCTCCAAGTAACCCCCTAAACCCTAAACTTTCCCTTGGGTTTCATTGCATAAGCAGAGTGGCAGCTGCCAGGCTTGAGCCTGCCTGGTGCAATCTGGCAGAGAATGTTCGAGCCCTTCTCCACCTGTCTTATAGGAATGGGTTTAGGGTTCAGGGTTATATTGGAGTAATGTTGGGATTATGGAAAAGAAAACAGGAATTACTATAACGGGGTTATGTAAGGTTTAGGGTAAGGGTTTTAGAGTTTTAGGATTTAGGGTTTCGGGGTTTAGGGCTTTAGGGTCTAGGGTTTGAGGTCTTAGGGTTTACGGACCCTTATGGGGACCCCTGAGGTTATGAAGGGCAATATGGGGACTGCCTGATCATATGGGGGGCGGTTAGGGTTTAGGGTTTAGGGTTTAAGGTACCTGAAGAACATGCTATTTCAGGGTAATGTAATGTAATGGGATTGGGGGTCTTGTCTAAGTCTCCCTCCTAAGACTTCTTCAGAGCCCTCGAACACAAAACCAGAAATGCCCTTTGTATTCAACAAACGCCCAAAACATGCCCCATGTAAGGGAGACACAGAATTACAGTAATAGGGGGGGGTCTTTTCAGGGCTTCCTGAATTCCAAACCCACAAACGATGCCATGATGCGGAGGTTCGGACTGAGCAGTTCGGGCTCATAAACCCTACAAGTCTAAAACCCTTGCCCTAAACCCTATAACCCCCTTGTACAGTAGTAGTTTCCATTTTCTTTTCCATTACCCCAATTTAACCCTGAACCCTAAAGCCCTGAACCCTCAAACCCTAAACCCTATAACCCTAAACCCTATAACCCTAAAACCCTCGAACCCTAAACGCTAAACCCTAAACCCTAAGCCCTAGAACCCTGAATTCTAAAACCCAAAATCGGCCTTCAGGAACAGGAGCGATGTTTGCATACGGAAGAGCGTCTTCGGGCCCAGCATGAATCGCACCTTACCCACCCAAAAGATCTAGGTTCAGGGTTTAAGGCTTAGGGTTTAGGGTTTCAGGCTTAGGGATTCATAGTCATTATTCCTGGGTGGGGGTTTACAAGATTTCTAGGTATCTATATGAGCGACTGTCAATATTATGCTTACCAAGGCGCCATTCATGGTAGTTTAGTCTAGCCCCTACTCTATTCCCTAACAAAAACTATGTCCAGCAGTCAAAGGACAAATATTGGCTGCAGCTCATATAGTAGTATATAGTTGAGGCAATTACTTTGGGGCTGATGTATATACTCCCCACCTAGCTGGACCCTGTGGGCAAGCAGGGTGAGGAGATGAGGGGCCGGGGGTTCTCAGAAACATGGCCACGCGGTTTAGGGTTTTGGGTTTAGTGTTTTTGCCATAGCATTTCGTATGACTACAGTGCTTTCGGGGCAGGCAAAAAGACTCTCCTGCTCAGAAATATCGAGGGAGACATAGGAGCCACAGTCTAAACTCCTAGTATCCCCCCTTCCCCTAGATAACCCCCATTCAGGAGTTTAAACTCTGGCCCAAATTAGCGTCAGTCTGGCAAATGTGCCATGCTCAGATGCTGGTCCCATGGAAGGTGGGCAAAATGGCCTCACAAATCAGGCAAACGGGCTCAGATGCTTCCATTATCATGCCTGTAGTGATCCTCCTGAATACCAGTTTTGAGCAAGCCCCACATGGTCCTGGTGCTCTCTTCGATTCACAGGCTAGAGCTCAAGGCCGCAGCTCTTCGAGGATTGTTGGGTAATTTAAAGCTTGGAGACTGCCCCACCCTCACCCGTCACACCATGCCCTGCGAAGGCCATGGCAACAAACATGGATTTACATAGGGATTTTTGGGTCTAGCGTTTAGGATTTAGGATTTAGAGCCTGGCATATATGAAAAATGACCCGAAAAAGGGCCCCTGACACATCCTTCTCCCACCTCTCTGCAATTTCCACGCTAACGATGAACGTGGCCGACGTGTTCCGTGTTGGAAAAATGACCTGCGGTCTGTCCTGCCGATGAAATCTTCTCAGACATCACGCTCGACGCTGTCTTCTAGCTTAAATGGTAATGCACACCTTCCACGAACCTAGAATTACAAAGGGCGCCAGGTTTCCAAAAACCTGCGGATTAAAACGCCATGCTCTAAACAGGGAACGATGGGCTTACTGGAGCCCGTTCTGATCATGGAGCATGCTGTGTCAATTACGCCGCCGGTCTAGGTACTCCGGCAGAGGGGCACCGGGAATTCTGAAAAACAGTGTTTGTCTTGGGTGCTCCTACATCCTGGCTTACAGTGTATAGGGTTCTAATATGTTGAGGTACCCCCTTTGTGAACATCCATATTGGATTCGACGAGGCAAAAATGCGGTGCGTCCTTCAGCGAGTTCCGAGAAGCGGGCGTCTTGCAAAAAAAGAACCCTAAGGCGTGAGGTCCTACGTGGGAGTTTATATCAAAAAAACATCTATCTATATATGTATACACGCACATATGTAGCATATATACATATATATATGTGTATATATGTATACATATTCACATATATATATATATATACACATCTATATTCTACACGTGCCTCTCCACCCTTGTATCATCCCCCCATATTTGTAGATGTGCATATCCATCTTTCTATATATATCTATATATGTGTGTGTGTCTGTGTATATATATATATACATAAATATAGGGGAGAGAGAGAGAGAGAGAGAGCGAGAGCGAGACACAGAGAGAGAGAGAGATCTCTACATCTCGGAAGCTCTCATATTGGCTTGCAGCGCGGGCACGGCGTGCCATCGGACATTTGTGGAAACGCCTTGAAGGACGAGGCCAAAGACCTAGGTCTGACGAGTTTGGGGTTAAGGGTCTAGGGCTCAGGATTATCTTGGGTGTAGGATTTAGGGTTTAGGATTATTTAGGATTTGGGATTTAGGGTCTGGAGTTTAGGTTTAGGGTTTAGGGTTTAAAGCCTGAACGTTTGAGGGTTTGGGATTTAGTGCCATATGGTCTATTTAATTAGGGGATCAAGATTTAAGGTTCTTAGTTCAGGGTTTTACTGTTATAAGGTTCCAAGGTTCGGGGCTTCCCACGAGCCAGCCCAACACTCATTACGAGTGTAATGTTCCTGCAGCGTAACTGAAATACTGGGGATTATTACACGGTGGAGCAGTGTTCAAAGCTTAGGGCTTCGGGACAGTTGTTTGGGCTTCTGGGTTTTACCTTGCTCCAAGGTGACTTTGGAAGCCCGTCATTAAAGGAGCCCGACCCTAAATTGGTGGAGCCCAGGACTTAGCACTTTCCGGGCCCACCTGCTGTCAACTTCTGTTGCAAACTGTTTTGCGTAGTTGATACTACTGATGGCTGCGCTGGTCAATACTGCAAATTTTGCTCGCATTTTGAGACCACTAAACCCAAACCAACAAAGCCCCGAACGATCCTAGCCCAGTCTGTAAGTATTCAGAAACCAATCTCATGGCTCAGAAGCCCATCCCTACCTCTACACCCTAAAACCTTAAACCCTAAACCCTAAATCCCTACACCCTAAACCCTAGACCTTGGACCTTAGTTCAGCAATCCTCGAAGCCAGTGGGCGGTGAGGAGGGTGTAAACAATGGCGATCTTCTTTCCCATTTCGCAACCTCAGGCATGGGTTTAGGGTTTAGGGTGTATGTTTTGGGGCGTTTCAGTGTCATAAGGCTTGTAGGGTGGAGGGCTTACAGTTTCCACAGCTTAGGGGCTCTTTTTTCCTGGGGGGGGGGGCAAGAATCAAGATTGTAGTTCTTGATGTATATAAAGAGAACAACAAGGCAAAACGCCAGGACAAAATCCTAAGTACTAAACCCCAAACTACTTGGCTTGAAGTCAAGTTTGTCGGACGGCTTCCCCCTATGAGGGGAGAGGGGCTCATTTGCACAGTATTGCCCAAAAAACTGAGCCCTATAGACCCTAAAGGTCTAAAGGCTCTAAATCCTAAATCCAAAAAACTATATAAAATCGAAACTCAAGTCTTTTGACGAATTGAAACGCTGAGCTCTGAGGCCAAAGCTGAGAAGCAGCACAGGGCTGCTAAAGGCGGGGCCTGCTTCTAGAACGTGAGCTGCGAAAGCTGAAGTAAATAGCTCGAGCCCGAGCGGCGGCAGTTTAGGGTTTTTGGGTTCAGGTTTTAGGGCTATAGTCCCCCTTAAGTAGATAGAATATGGGGTATATGGGGATCTTAATTACTATAATATACCCAAAGCCATAATCTATCTACTTAAGGGGGACTATATAGGGTTCAAGGTCTAGGTTTTGGACTCTGCGTTGAGGTGTTAGCGTTTAGGACTTGGCTACTTTCCCGAAAAAAAATCCTTTACCTCACCTTTGAACATGCGGAGGTCCCTAGGTTTAGAGTTTGAAGGCGAGTGCAGGGCTTCGGGGAGTGGGGGGGGGCGTTGAGGGTTTCGCGTTTAGCCTCCCGCCCAGCTCCACGCATCTTAAGGAATTTAAGTTGGGTTACCATGATGGGGAAGCCCTAAACCCTAAACACTAAATAGTAGTTTCCATTTCTTTTCAATTTTCCCAATATAACTCCAATAATATACCCTAATATTCTATCTACTCAAGGGGTACGGTACCAGCAACAATGCAAGGCCTGCCGAACCTTCTTGTCGAAGCTAGGGTCTGCAGAGTATTGCAGGCCTGGATGGCTGCTCCAAAAAAGTTGCGTGCTTTGTATAGGGTTTAGATTTTAGGGTTTAGGACTCATTATGCCATACCATGTCTCAAGCTTCTGTCTATATGATACCTACTTTGAGCACGGAAAGAAGTAATTAGACTGCATACTTGGGGCATGGGTTTGGGGCATGAAGAAACAACTTGGATTTTGCTACCCTCAGGTATCAAGAAGCCATCCCTAAACCCAGAAGTGGGTTGCTGTTAAAGAACACCAAGTTACTATAATAAGGAAACCCTATGATTTACTGAGACCACATACCCATCAATATGTTGGTGACATAATTAAAGTTCCTCAAGTGAGTAAGTTTCACACCGAGGGGATCCTAATTTTCGACTACGGCTATCATCGCATGGCAACTAAGAAGCCAGCAAGAAGACAGAGGAATGAATTTCATTAAGCTTACATTGAGTTACCATAATGGGTATATGTACCGTAAGTAATAGGGTTTCTGCAATATAGTATACTTACTGACCATACCCTACAACATGAACTAAACTTGAAACCCTACGCGGTAAGATGCGTAGATTGAGGTTTTCAGGACAAGTCGGCCTAAGAGTTGCTGGAGGGACCTCTGACATTGTTTTGCTTTTGGGGCTTAGGGTTTAGGGTTTAGGATTTAGGGTTTAGGATTTAGGGTTTAGGGTTTAGGATTTAGGGTTTAGGGTTTAGGGTTTAGGATTTAGGATTTAGGGTTTGATTTTGGGGCTTACAGAAGTAGGCTCCACTTCTGCGCTCATCGTACTATGGGCCCTGGTAAACCTCCAGGGAAGGACCGTTTATTTTGGTAAAGCCGCATTTAGTGTAGCGCTTGCAATCGTCACGTAGTATGCTCTTACCGTCTAGCATGGGAGACCATCACCTGATTCGGGTCTAGGATTTGGGGTTTAGGGGTTTAGAGTTGAGGGTTTAGGGTTAGGTTGGAGGGGCTACTGCAGTAATGAAGCCCTCTCCACCCTGAGGATTGGGCAGGGGAGGGAATTGTAATCGCCTAAATACTTACCAATATCAATGTTGAGGTCGGCTTTTGGTACCTTCTGCCATACCATACCATACCATACCATACCATACCATACGTATACAGGGAAAACAGAACCATAACTTTGGCATTTACTTCGGCTTCTATAGTACTATAGTCCCCTTTAAGTAGCTAGAATATGGGGTATATGGGATTATAAGATGCCAAAGCCATATTCTATGTACTTAAGGCGGACTGAACCCCTAAACCCTAAACCCGGATCCCATATAACCCCCTGAAAGAAGGATTCATACTTAAGGGAGACTATATTGCAACCACGTCTCAGCAGTCTGCAAGGGTCTGCTCTTTTCCTTCCCTCGGATTCACAAAGACTTCTGGAAAAGGCTGCGCCAGGCTGCACAGTCTCTCGCATCAAGATATGGGGGCTTCCCAAGAATAGGCATGCAAGCACCATCTTGGGGATCCGAATAAAAAATGGTATTCTGGGTTACTGGGGTCCCCCCACTACGGAAACTGCCATATGGCTGCGCTGAAACGGTATGGAAACGACAAAGAAGCTGCTGTCAACAAGTTGGGCAGCGTCGTGGAGCACATTGTGGAACAAAGGCACTGCATGTACCGTTGGGTCACTCTATGTACCTATACCTACCTCTTGTTAACAAGCAAAAAAAGAAGGGATCCTTCTAGTAGCCCCTAAGTTATAATACCATCCCCAATCCTCTTGTATTTCAAATGGTAGTTTCCCTAAGTAGGGGACCCCATATGGACCCCGATATAGTACATTCCTTATCAAAATGGAGCCCCTAATTCTAGGAAATCCCCCTAAACCCGAAACCTTGAACCCTGTATATATGGTGTTTCGAATAAAGGGGCTTGGTATATGGCAAGAAAGCAACCCAAATCTATGGAGCCTCCACCTTTACCCAAAGGCTCCTATGTAGTCGTGTTTTAGGTTTGGTATGGTTTTTTAGACAGGGATTACTATATACAACCCAAAACGGAACTATATAGAATATATATATATATCCCATATACATCCCTAAATAACCCCTATAAACAGCAAATCTCCAACTGGAGCAAAGCATCGTGAAGTCGGCGGCGCATTTAGCGGCTGCAGCGTCGTCTTTGCCAGCGCAACCCGTGGCAGCACCTAGGATGCACCTTCATTCGGTTTAGGGTTTAGGGCTTAGTTTCCCCCATAGGGTACCTTTTTGGGAGCCCCCGCAATAAGGATTGTAAGCTTCTGGGGTCTCTCTCTTTATATGTACATAGATATGTCTACATATGGGGGTGAACTATCAATTGTGAATACGATTCTTACTTGGTAGTGACATCTCAGGTTAAACCCCCCAGGAGTTGCACTTCTAGTTTCAGTACTCTGCCCTGAGCTCAAGCACCACCCCATTCCCCTCACATAGGATATTCCTGAAGAGAGACTTCATATCCTGAGAAGATGACATCAGGGAGCGGGCGGGTCATGTTAAATACTTGCAAAGGGTCCATGTTGCCATATAGTATATACTTAGGGGCCCAGGGAGATTCCCATATAACTACTTTAGGGCAAAAGTATAAACTATAGGCGCGGTTTGAGGGTTTAGGGTTTAGGGTCCAAAGCAATGTAACTACATGGACCCTCTGGGATAAGAGGCGGCGGATCCTACTGAAGGACTTGTTAGGGGATGGGTTTCAGGGTTTACTTCCGTCCCTGTTACATTACACCATGGAACAAGAATTCTTTCTGCAGCTAGATAAAGAAGCCCCTATCCAGCAAAAAGTATAAAAGACCCATATGCCAATCTTGTTCATGTCAGAATGATGCCTTTTTTGGAGGCTCCTGCCTCTACATGCGGGGCCTCCAACTTGCGACAGTACCGTGGAAAACAAACTTGCAACAGAACAGCCAGCCGAAACATGCAAACAGATCCACGGATAATAGTGAGCAAAAACTAAACTACCAAACCACTCGTAGACTAAAACCCTTAGCCCCAGACTGTAAGCCCCTAAGACTCTACACCCCGAAACCTATACATCCTAAAGCCTGAAGTTGTGAACAGGACCAGTTGCAGGTCACCGGGTGGACGCCGAATTCCTCTCCCGTATGGGAGCAGTCTGTATGCTGTGGGCCTTTCAAGCACCTTAGCCGCGCCGAAGAAGATAAAGCTTGACTAAACCCTAACTCTAAAGAATAATATCGTAGTTTCCATTTCATTTTCCATTATCCCTATAGAACCCCAATATATACCCTAATAGTCCCTATATAATCCCTAAAAGCAGTCCAGGTACCAAAAAGGCAGAGCTTGAGGTATCAGAAGCCCCTAAGCCCTACACCCCAAACCCTAATCCTTAAACCCTTCAGCCATATGGGGCACAAGCCTTGCGGCCTGGGTAGTTCTTAGAAACTTGGGGAACCAACTGTAATGGTTGACAACAAGACGGTGATTTCTTGAAAAAATCAGGGTCTAGGGGGGTTAGGGCTTTGGGTTCAGGATTTGGGGTGTATGGTTTGGGGTTCAGAGGTCTAGGGCTCTTCTGGATGGCTCCCCAAAGCATGCAGGAGGGCTGTGAAACTTTTGTGTGTTCTTGAAACTATCATCCCAACCAACGGGGAGAAGCCGCATTCCCTAAGCTTGAGCTACACTCACGCACTCCCCTTCTTGGCGGTAAATCCTAGACCCTTGGAGGACTTGCCCTAGAAAGCGCGGAATACACTTGATCTCGAGAAACTCGCACATGGAAATTTCGGTTGGGATCCCCAGGGATTATGCGGATTGGATTCTATACTGATACTGGTCACTTTGAGATACTCCTCCCTTTACCCCACCAAACCCCAAACCCTACAACCAAAGCCCGAAACCCTAAGAATGTAGCAGAGCTGCGTCCAGGGTAGGTTGGGGCACTTGCCGGGCAAGCTGAACCAGTAATACCTGCTTGGAAGTTTGGGTGTATCTTTACATTCATGTTTAGGGCTTAGGGTTGATGTAGCTTTGGGGCTGGGATGTTTTCCCAGACCCCTGGGAGGACCTAAAAAATACAACCCCTATATAATCCTTGTATAATTTCCCCTATGGCTCTAGGGGATCTAATTTTTAGATCCTTTTGGGGGTCTGGGTTGGGCCGTTTTGGAGCGGTCTGGGGGTTAAGGGTTCAGTGACCGAAGATGAAACGCTTCAGTGCTGGGGGCCTTTGTGGTGGGTTTAGGGTTTAGGGTTAGGGTGTGGGGTTTAGGGTTCGGGTTTAGGTGTTAGGGTTTAGGTTTAGGGTTTGGGTTTAGGGTTCAGGCAGTGGGACTTGGGAAATGGCTTGGCTCAGGGTGGAAGTGGGATTTTATTCCTCAAATGGGAACCCCCATCACCTTCTCATGCCCCAGATCAAACCTATCTTGCCTGAGAACCCAAGAGAGGACTAGAGGGCCGAATCTACTGCTTTTGAAAGGAGGTGGCGGCCTTTCCCAAGTCCGTTCAAAGAGGTTCATATTGTGTTTGTTGAGAGGAGATCGTATCTTTTGGAGAAGGATTGCAGAGGAGTGCTGCAGGCTTTGCATTCATTCTAATCGCGCCCCGCCCCCCAGTGTTCAACACTACTACCCATAGCCTGATGTTGCATATGTCAGGCAAAAATAATACTTAAATGTTTGGGGGTGGGCTGTGGTGCATGAGCGGTAAGGGATCATCTGCTTTCTTGGTGTCGAATGTGTACCTGGTAGCGAAACCCGCTTGAGGGCTGCACTGGCTGCTTCTGGATTGCCAGTCACACCTCCTACACCCTAAACCCTAAACCCTTATCAGTTTTATCGGCAACAAGAAGCCAACCATCCCCAATAGACTGGCTGCAGGTTATTACTACTATTGTTACTGATATCACTAGTTTTATTACTTTTCCTATTCTACTCTTATTACAATTGTTATTGCTACTATTATTATTCTTACTATTCTGGCTAGAAGCTTCAGTCTGGACTCCCCTCCTAACTTCCATGGCATGGCATGAAAGGATCAAAGGATCGTCGGAGAGGCATGGCACCTTGGAACCCGGGGCGTCTCATGGGAAACTGTAGGAATCTTGTGGAGGCAGCCCCTACACCAAGTGAGTAAAGTCTTTTGGGGGTTCTTGTTCATTATAACGTACTGCAACCAAAAGGAGAGCAACATCTTATGCTGTTTTGGGGACTACCATATCCCCATGAAAAATACCTGTAATCCCTACATAACCCCCTTTATAATCCCCATAATCCCTGTAGTTTCCATTTTCTTTTCCATTACCCCTATATAACCCCCATATCCACCCATGTGGCCGAGGGACGGGTATGATACGGCTATTGCAGCCTCAGCCGGAGCAAGCTCTACGAAGCTTTGCTGCAAGGTGGGGAAGCTGCCGAAATCCAACCCGAGAGTTTCTTCCTAAACTACATAAGGTTTTTTGGTTTAGGGTTCAGGGCTTAGGGTTTAGGGCTTTTGGGTTTGAAGGTTTAGGGTTTGAGGATCTCATGCATGACAAGCATCTTCGGAGCGATGCGTGTTGGAAGCTCCGTCTCTGGTCCCGGACAGCTTCTAAGCAACAAGTATATAGGGTTGAGGGGTGTAGGGTTTAGGGTTATAGTTCCCCTTACATAAATAGAATATGGCTTCGGCTATATTATAAAAAGATCCCCATATATCCCATATTCTGTCTACTTAAGGGGGAGTATACACTGAAGCATTAAAAATCTTCAAGTAGAGCCCAGGCCAGAAGATCCTCAAGGTTCGGGCCCTGCCGGGAGAGGCTAGTCGGTTATGGTAATGGTACACGACTGTAAGATCCTAGTACAAAATTGATCGTAATGGTAGTCAACTGGATCCCCAGGGAGGGTTGAGGCAACATCCGGATGTGGGAGCCACCCTTGCGCCCAAGACCTTGTGGTCACAGCAAATTCCAAGAAAATTTCTGCATGACGCGGCATACATTCTCCTCTTCGGGAATTCTAGGAATTCAGTACAGAAAGTAATGCTCCTTGACTACTATAGTAAGCAGTAACAACCTTTCGAACCATTAATCCCGGCAACTAATCATGGGCCACTCCCAGTTAGAGGACAAAGCCTCAAGAACATCATGCTACGTCTGTTTATGATCCCTAGTACGTCTTCTGGATACTTTACTTGCCGTGCGGCGGACAGAACCTGATCCCATACTTGCTACGCCTTCAAATCTAGAACTCCTCCTCAGTCAAGATGAAAGGCGTCATCCCTTGGGCTTTTCTTCTGAATGCCAACGAAATCGCCGACCTCCACAGAGATGACAAAGGGGCTTATGCAAATAGTGTGTGTATATCGCTGATTCCAAACATGGTTGTCACCTTACGTGCGCCCGAACATTATACGCTTTATCTTATAGGGAATTCCGCTGATGCCCCCATATATCTCAAAGGGTCCTTTTAGCTATATAGTATTTACTTCGAGTCAAAACCAGACATATTGGAAACCTGCGCGGCGCTACCAACATACAATCCACTGAGTGTACTGTAGGGCCTAAACCATCACCAACATCAATATCATTTTGAGGTCAATTTGAGCTACCCTATACGTAAATGTATACGGAATGCAGGACCAGACTATTGTTGAAGATTTAGGCCCCTAGAATGAAGCCTAACCGAAAACCTATAATGCCTGCACGTACTGGGACTTAGTAGGGGACATGGGAATAGAATGCGTATATTATCCCTGTATAATACATTCCGTTATTCCCTTCTAACACCCTAAAGCCCAAACCCTAACCACCGGTACCTACATGGACCTTTTGGGTATGGGCCCCAAAGAGCTCAACCCTAAACCCTAGGGACCCAAATAATCCAACGTAGGGTAATCTTTACAGACTTTAGGGCCCAATGTAGTGATCATTTGTATACATGGTACTTTCCCAAAATAAGGGAACCCCGATATAGACCCCCAAATATTATAGTCCTTATTATGGGGATCCCTAATTAAAATGGTACCCCTAATTTTGGGAAACCCCCACATGGATCCGAAGGACTAAGCCCTAGACCCTCAGCCTGCCTTGGAGATCTCTTTCAGAGCTTCCGGAGCTTAGCTTGCCAGAAGGGAGGGCAAAACCGGGTGGTTGAGGAGGACCTTCAAATAAGGTGTCCTTCATTGTAAGGAAAACAGTTCTTTAGAACTATGAACTCGCTTTAAGCTCCTTATCAGCAACGCAGAGAAGCAGGGCAAACGACCTGTAACTGGCATTGAACCACCCTGCGCCACCTCTCTCCGAGGTGTTCAGAACATGGTTGATCTGCCTACTTAGCCTATCTGCATGTCATCAGGCGTGACAACACGCATAAACTCACAGAGACAGAGAGGGCGGGGGAGAGACAGACAGAGAGAGAGAGAGAGAGAGAGAGAAAGCACAAGCACAAGCACGGGGAGGTGAAAGACCCCGTGTTGGTAGATCTGGTTGTACTTGTGCTGCATCAGAACCCATGGAATCACGAGTCATTCTTGTGCCAACGGTCTGCGGCCCCACTTCTTTGCCCTAAACCCTAACGCGCGAACCCTAAACCCTATAAAGTGCTTCTGCCAGCGAGTCACTGGTTGCCACGCCGTAGTCAAAGGCGCTGAAAAGAGATGAGAAGCCCATGACGCTTTTGTATTGCCTTAGTAAATGGAAGGGTTTAGGGATTGGGGTTTAGGATGTCGGCTGGGATCACCCGAGTATATGCGGCCATATACTAGCACATGTACCAGTCAGCGGACCATGCTATTACGACCGTATACTATGACATGCTCATGATTGCAGATACACGATTTTCGATATGCACGCGTACATATACATTATACATGTGTAGCACTCGCATTGGTCTTGCAGACTGTTGTGCATCTTTTCTTGCAAGCCAGGCGCCTCAATGTTATCGGGGTTGAGTACCCGGACACGATAATGCCTCGACAGCATGCCACACAAAACCCTCACTCAAAATCCTGCTGCTTGCATGATTTTCAAAGCCTTGACTGACTTTCGTTTCAAGTTGGGAGTACGTTTTAAAGAACTGTGCCTCACAAAGGAAGTTTGAAAGTGCTCTTCCGGCTGTGCTATGGCATGGAAATTGATGTTTGCTTCAATAGACAAACTGCCCCGCAAAATGACCATCACAGCCCAAGCTTGTAGCCTCAACGGGAAGAAGGGCATATGATCCCCATATATGACCCCTATATATTCCCACAATACCATCCCTAAACTCGTTACGTACGTTACAATACGTTACAATACGTTACAGTATGTAGGCATCTTCGAGAGCCAGCCAGCCCAAATCAAGGACACCTCTCAATTGCTAGTGGAACTAATGGATCCTGATGTTCTGAGTTCCTGTTGAGGAACTTACGTAAAGTTGCCATAAGGGTATAGAATAAGTAATACGGATTTCTTACTATAGCAACTTAATGTACCTTACTTAAACTCCTTAACAGCAACCCAAGTTTTGGCCGGTCCATGCCGGTTGGAGGACAGCGCGCAACTGCCTAGACTCACGCATTAAGAGAATCCATGGAACACAGTCAGGACCCTGATATGGGGGAGGAGTTGTCAAAATGTTGGTCCACTTTGGCTGCCCAAACTTTAAGGGCCATATTACACGAGAGACACAAAAAAAGACCAACCTTTTGACAGGTTGCCATAATAATGAGTTCAACCAAATGCGCCCATCACGGAGCTGAACAACAAGGAGCATGAAGCTCTTCAGTCTAACATCAATGCGTTGGGTACTGCCCGTTCTGTAACAGTCAAAATCAGGAGTCATGTTCTAGGTTTATAAATATTATCTCGCTGTTATAGAGAAGGGGGCAGTACCCAATCTATTGGGATGGTGACAGTATTGGATGGCGAGGATCAGGTCGATGGAGCATTTTTGATTCTGCTCCGGCCGCTGCAATGGTGCAAGCTTTTGTCGTGCTTCTTGCTACGTCTCGTAGTTTGTTATTTTCATATTTTTACTATGACTTCGCTATAGTGCGGTAAGACCGCTGATACAGCCGAAGGGTTCTTCTGAGGGCACGGCCCAACCGCGTCGATGTTGTATTTCCTGGCTCGGGACTTGGCGGTTTTTGAATTGGGGGTTTGGGGTTTCGTGTTCAGGGGCCCTAAACCCTGAATCCTACAACCTAGACCCTGGGGCTTGTGCCTCCTGGTTGGCAAGAAGCAAGGGGATCGTGGTTACACGAAGATGCTGCATTGGATAATGGTAGTAATAGCGATCGTAATAATTGTGTACTAATATTGATAGTAGTAAGGAAATTCAAACTAACTAAAAACAGTAGCGCAATAACAAATCCTAAGATGCACATGCAGATTATAGTCCTGAGCTTCCTGCTACTCAGCGACCCTGAGCCACCGAGCAAGCTGTTGAGCTCTACTCACCTATGGCTTCAAGGAGGACTCTCAGCTGCTTCTACACCGCGGCAAGTACCTGACAAGTGACCATACACAGCTTTACTGCTTGGCACACACGCTAAACCATACTTGCTGGGGGTTACTAGGGGGTGCATGCCTGTGATAACGTTCCTAGATACGGCTTGTTGCTCGCTAGCGCCAGCAGCGAGGTCTGAGCCCCAACCCTAAAACCTAAATGCCAAACCTAAACCCTAATCCCTATGACATCTGCTGCTATTCTCTACTACAAAGATATCTTCCTTTCCCTAAGCCCCAGCATAGAAGGGGCTCCGCTTCGAAGAGAGCTCGCTGCGATTCTATGTTGGCTTGGGAGATGGTAATTTAGGGTTTAGGGTTTAGGGAAACATCCATGCAGTTTCTTGAACACCCCTGGGCTCTCACAAAATCCTAAACTCTAATTAAATCCTAAACCCTTTCCTTGCGAGAGCTTCTGCTAGAGCCCTGAAGCCGCAAACCTTAAATCACAGGGTCAGAACAGGAAAGCCGCAGACCCTTTTCGAGAGGATTACATGAGGAGGCCCAACTCAGCCCCGACCTGCAAGGGGAACATCTTGGATCCTGAGCCCTACAGAGTTTAGGGTTTAGCATCGTCTTACGGTTTAGGTTTTTAGGGTTTAGGGTTGAGGAGTTCCCCATACCCAAACAGTCGATCAGGGACTCTTGGAGCCCAAATAAAAATTGTATATTAGGGGCCCATGTGGGGGGAATGGGTGTTGCGAGGCTACTTAAAAGGGGGTCCCTATCAACCCAGTGACAAAACAGCCCTAGACACCCTCATAACCCTACACTCGAAACCCTAAACCCTGAACCCCAAAACTTCAACTTGCTAAACCCCTAAACCCTACCAAGCCCCAAACCTTGCTGCCCAACTTTCGACCTACGCCCTGGTTAGAGTTTACCTTCTAAGCCGGTTGCCTCCTTTTTTCAGGGGTCAACCAGAATTACTGGGGAATACTGCTCCTTCCTGCGTATTTCCTGGAAATCCCAAAAAAACCTGGTAATTCCATTTAACCCTGAAA
>CAJNIZ010039780.1:35687-59793 GCA_905231905.1 Symbiodinium pilosum | reverse complement strand
GATTCGGCTTTCGCGCGGCGCGGCGCGCCGCCCACGACCCCCCCTGAGGTCGAGGCGCGATGCTTGCAGCTGCAAGCCCTAAACCCTAAACCCTAAAACCCTAAACCCTAAACCCTGTAGTCGTTTCCATGGTATTTTCCATCATTAGACCCTGGACCCTGGAGCTGTCCTGCGTGTACATCCGCTGAATTCCAGCCACCTGTACCCAGACCCCCTAAAGGATTCAAAAAATGGAACCCTTTAAAATTGTTTATAGGGGTCTATATAGGGTGTATAGGGTTTAGGGATTAGGGTTCAGGGTTTAGGATCCAAAAAATTGACCCCCCCCCGCATGAACTCATTACTAGATTGGGGAAACAAGGGGATTCTGAGGGGCGTTCCACTTTTTGGATCCTTAAGAGGAGTTTGGTACATCCGGGAACCCTCTCATCGCCACCGGATCCTTCATTTTGGGGGCTTGGGGTGACTAAGCTCCTGCTATTACTATGGGCTATTAGACCTTAAGGGTACCTTAATCTAACCTCAATAGGGTCCTAATAGGAAATTTTACGGTCTAATAGCCAATAGTGGTATTACCATGAAAGGTTAGAAGTGGCCGCAGAGGAGCTTTTAGTGGGGGCTACATGGCATAGAGCTTTGGGGTTTGGCGTTCCCTAAACCATCAACCCTTAACCTCGTGAAGACCTCAGAAAAAGGTTCAAGCTTTCAAGGCTATTGGCTCCAGGTTGTGGGGGTTCTAAAGGCTTTCAAAGTTCTTGCCTTCAAGGTCTGACCCTAACAGCTTTGTATGTCTGTTGCTCTAGAGTTTGGATTTTAAGGCTTTCACAGCAATTGGCGTGGGCGTTTAAGGCCATGGTTTAAGATCTTTAAAAAGTATTGTGAGGTAGGTTTTGAGGTTTGAAGTCTTTAAGGCTTTTTGTTTTTGATGGAAATCAAAGCCATTGGCTCTGGGGTTTCGAGGCGAAAGAGTGACGGCCTGAATAACTCCTGCTTTTCTACTTCGACCCTCGAGGTTTCGTCTCAAACAGTGGAGGATGCTGAGTAGCTTGAGTGGCTTGACGGGTTGGCCCTATGTAACTTAATTACGAGGAAGTGCGGCGCAAAGGCATACTGAAGGTCATGCAGGATCATACAGGTGTTCTGGTCATCACTGAGTCGTGGTTAGTAGGAACCTAAAGAATATGCGGCTCTCGCACGACCATTAGATTCATTAGATTATTTCGGAACCTCTACAGATTACGTTTATTCCCAAATACCAACAGCAAGATCCTCAACACCATACGGACCGGACCAACACCAGCGCTTATTTGATGCCTTCATCCCGCACCTGCAGGGCTACAGACTAAGGGATTTATCGGGGCCTAAGAAGCCAGTAGTGACATGTTGCAATCCTATGATAGCTGTGAATACTTTTTGTTGCTTCTGCTATTACTAGAATCTACTATTACTAATTGAGCATGTGGTAATTTGGCAAGGGTATTCGTCGGTTTTCAGCGTTGGAAGATGCTTGCGATTAGCGCGTCTATGCTTGTATAGATGCCTGGGACTTTGCGCACGGTGTTCAGTATTCATGCTTAGGATTTTGCGCAGGGCCATGTGTAAACCCTAAACCCTATTTAAACCCTAAACCCTGTAAACCCTAAACCCTAAACCCGTGTAGTGTAGGGTTTGGATCGTTCAGGCTTGGTGTCTAAAAATCCTACTGGGAGGCTCAGGGTGCCAGCTATTAATTGCACCTCGTTATAACCCAAGCATGATTCGCTGAGTCTGCTAGTAAGGGTATAGCTGAATTCTCTAAGTCCCCTGACAGAAATATAGTGGGGTTAAAAGTACTGCCTATGAAGCTGTGACTTCCGATGACTACTCTGAATCTCCATGCATTCACATTGGACAGGTCCAGCCCTGTGGTGAGGCAACCAAAATTCCCTGAAGACCCTACACCCTAAACCCAAACACACTTACAAAGGAGCCCTCATAGCCGCACAAAGCTTCTCCATAAAACCCCGAAAAATCTTATGGACACCCAGAAACCCACAAAACCCGTTGAGGTTATATTGGGGTTATATAAGGGTTAAATTGGGGTTATATTAGGGTTATATTGGGATTGCTAAACACCTGTAAAAGGGAAGCCCGGGCCTCGATCGTATGCGCCCATTCTTCGGCCGTGGAAGCTTCCACCGGAAGCCAAAGATGCGCCAAAACAACCTCCAGAGATGACTACTGCTCACCCCAGTATAACCCCAATATAACCCCAATATAACCCCAATATTACCCCAATATTACCCAAATATTGCCCCAATATTACCCCAATGTAGTTTAGGGCTTACAGAGGGCTTTCAGTTTGGTGGTAGTAAGTAGTGGTTGTCGATGACTACTGTGTTGGCTCTCCGTCTCAATGAATGTGTGTGCAGTGATGGGGCAGTGCCAACGGAGGCTTCCCCTATGAGACGCTTGAAAGATGCACTTCCCTAAGGGTCTGAACACGAAAATATTCGGATTTTAGTTTCCAAAAAGCGCTCAAACTATAGTCTATTTGGGACCTGAAGCTATTTGGTACTTGGACCCAAGGGATCGCATACTGCCCGTATGAGTGCCATCTTGATATTCCGCCTCTTGTGAATCAAGGTGGGAAATGCGTCTCTTCATAGGCAAAGTTCTTTGTGGTATATCGCGTCTGCGGGGCTTAGCTACTGACTTTCTTTTGCCATAATTCACCCTCACAGCGCTTTGGCAAGAAAGACACCTGTCTTGGAAGATCGTCAGCCCAACTACTGAGGATATGTCCAGACATTTTGGCCAGGCTTGAAGAATAAAGCTTCCTAAGCAGCAATGCTCTTCTGTGTTCACACTGGCTGACAAAAATCTAGCAATGTGATGTCTTGCTATACCTGCCCGCAAGAATTTCAAAGTTGATAAAAGGTTAGGAGTTCCGATTTACAGGAGTGATAGGAAGGCGACCCTTCATATTGAAAATGTTCAAGGTAACAAGCAATGTAGCCTTTCGGGATCCATTGGAAGTGACCTAGAACGGTTTAGGGTTTAGGGTTTTAGGTTTAGGGTTTAGGGTGTAGGGTATAGTTTAGGGTTTTAGGTTTAGGGTTTAGGGTATAAATTTGCCAAGAACCACTGAGATATCACGGAATCACCTATACACCTGAACCCCATAAACCCTTGGCCCTAAACTCCAAACCCTACACTGAAAAAACCCATAAGCCCTTGGACCTAAACCCTAAACCCTTGGGCCTAAACTCCAAAGCCTACACTGAAAGCCAGGGCACGAAGACCCATATCCTCAGGGTGCCCATAGCTCTGTTCATTAGTCTGCGAGCGCCCCTTTCGGGGAGCTGCAATTGAGCCAAGAGGCGAGGAATGTAAGTTTCCATGATACCAGGGGGTCCCAACTACCCAATATTTGGGTACTTGGGTTTTGGGTAATAAGAATTCTAGTACAGGTTTTGGGTAAGTATATGATTGTTACGTACTTAGACCCTTAGGGGATAGAGGGCTTAAGTTTTGAGACAGGAGGTGTTCATGAGTGCTTGATTTAGGGCTTAGCAGCTTTTAGAGAAAACAGTGGCTGCACAGAAGGATTGTATAAAGAGGTCCTTCGAACAACCTCTGAGATTTGCAAAGGTGTCACGACAGATTGTGGAACATTGGGCATCAGGCTTCTGTTGGGCAATAATGCTTTGTTGTTTTTTCTGCTATTTTCCGTCCCTGCTAGATTTCTGCGTCCATTGTTGCATCTCCTTACCTTGGCTCTTGCACTCGTAATCCCTTGGTGCAGTCTGAACGTGGGACCCTCTCTTGGCCTCTGCTGGAAGCAGAGAGAAGAAAACCCCAAACCCAAAACCCTAAATAATAGTCTCCATTTTCTTTTCCACTATCCCAATATAACCCTATATATATATATCTCATATCATATATATATACAGCCTATTATATTATGTTAGTTTCCATGTTCTTTTCCATTATCCCCATATACCCCCATCCCTTAGCTGGTTCCCTGAGCCAGGGCATGGACGCTTTAAGGAAGACTAGTTGCAGGCTTACGGTTAGAGATGAAGTAGCTTCTACCACAACAATATGGGGGGGGGTTCCCAGAATTAGGGGTACCCTTTTGGGTGTCTCCATAACAAGGACTATAGTTTTTTGGGGTCTATATTGGGGTTCCCCTATTTGGGGAAACTACCAATATTCAATTTCGCTTTATGTGGCAGGTTGGCCAGGTAAACCCGGACCACCTATTTACAACGGCTTTTTTTATTCTTGGAACTTTTCTTTGTGGTACAATCCGTCATAAGAGAATTACTCACCACTATGGGCTAGTAGACGTTAAGGGTACCTGAATCTACCGCTAATAGGGTCCTAGTAGGGAATTTTAGGGTCTAATAGCCCATAGTGGTAGGTGCTACAAACAGAACTGGCCTAAGACCCTGCCGTAGAAGCCCAGCTACCTACCTACTGGATTCCTGTTCCTGAATCCCTATGCAAACTTATGCAAAACATAAACTTGTAAGGTTCAGGGTCGAGGGTTTCGGGGCTACCTGGAACCCACAACCCTGCTGTAGATGGGTGGGTACTTCGGCTTCTAGGCTTAGAGAGTGGTGTACGTCTGACCGTCTACGCAGCGGCTGTGACCCTTGTTCTTGTGCTAGGTATGTATACACTGCTTTTGTCAATACTGGTAATCATAAGGTCGTAAGGGGCTGTAGGTTTTAATTCATCTATGTAGGTTTTAATTCATCTAATTATACTGTCCTTAGACTGTACCTATATATGTCTGGGGTGCCCGCACACCTTGGCACTCACCAGGTAGCAGAGTCATCTGTAGAAGCTGAAATTTAGATAAATCAAACATATCTTCCCTACAACCAGCGTATCCTTTGCGCTGAGAGGTCGCCCACTGAGCGGCTTTAGATGAGCATAGTGGTACTTCTGGGACTCACGGGCGTGTGTTTACTTGGAGAAAAAGAGCCTGCCAACCGGAGTCCTCAAACTCCTGTGAAGAGCTCATGAGCGGTTCTGTGCATGGAAAGGAGCCACAATCCGACCCTGGGACAGCCCTATGGGCTATTAGACCCTAAAATTCCCTATTAGGACCCTATTAAGGGTAGATTAAGGTACCTTTAAAGTCTAATAGCCCATATGGGGCAGCCCTACTCCCCGATTGCGACCCCCCCTAAAGCCTCAGCACGATCCACCTCCAAGAGCTAAGGCCGCCACGCGGTGACCAACAATAAGCCTTGGGTTCTAGTCAGCAAGAGGGGCCTGCCCTATAAATCCCTAGTAGATTTCTTGAAGCAAGCCAACTCTTCGTAGGAATATAGGAAGAATCTATGAACCATTCAGATAACTCATAGCATGTGGGTTTTGTCGTTCAGGGGCCACTACCCGTTTGAAGCAAGGTTTTGTAGCTAGGTGGGCTTCAGGCTTCGGGCTGAGGGTTGAATGGGTGCAGGTTTATGAGCTTAGAAGTCTAGGAATGCAAAGCCATGCATGAAGTCCTGAAAGGGAACTGGAAGGTGGAACATGAGGAGAGCGCTCAAGAAGACAGCCCACTGCGCAAGCAGGATTTAGCTAGCTGGTACGAGGTGCCACACTCAGAAGCTGCCCAAAGGGGCCCATCACTTCCAGAATGCACACATTTTACCAAAGGGATTGAATGTTTTCATTAGGGGAACTGATCTAGGCGCTACACAGATACCCAGATTCGGAAGGCATGTGAAATCATGTGAAAATTTGGGTAGGGGTGCGAGGTGCCTTTACTGTGTAGCTACACCCTACGACCCCAACCCCGAACTTAATTTGTAAGCCTTAGATTCAAAGCCTTGAGGTCTAAACCCTAAACTCCTGAACCCTAAGACCTTATCCGAATGAGGACAAGTTGGAAATTGGCGAGATGCTGCTGATCGCAATCGGCTGGACCCCCCGCTTCTGCGATAGCAACCTGCAGTCAGAAACTTCAACCATAATATGGGCATGTAGTATAAATAATGGGGTTCCCTTACCATGACAACTTAACTTAAGCTCCTTGACAACAACCCAGTTTACGGGAAGTTTCTGGGAGCTTCCTGAAAGCAGAGGAATCATTATAGGCTCTTTAGGGCCATAAAGCATACCCATAAAACAGGCACACATGCATACATGCTCGCATGCATCTGTATAGGGTCGGGCAACCGGTAGGGTTGAGGGTTTCCCTAAGGGTCCGAGGACCCAAATAATAGGGTTTTAGGGCCCAAATACCATTAGTATTATAATATTAGGGCCCTAAAGCCCTATTATTTGGGTCCTGGGACCCTTAGGGTTTAAGGTCTACAGCTTGGACTGGCGAGCTTCATGCTAGGCCGTGGAGAACTCACACGTGAAATGCGCGAGTAAGTTCACTAGTGCCTTCTGACTATGTGCAGCCGCATTTGAGAAAGAATTCGTAGTTCTGCCACAGTAGAGTTGACAAAATCCCTTGTCATCCTCACGATCGGATGCCAGCAGAGTGTTGACTCTGTTGTTCAGCCTTTACTGTGAAGACCCGGCATGGATCCAGAGCTCAACAAGACAAAGCAAGCAATATTCTCCACCTTGGACCTCAAGCCCTAACCCCCCTTAACCCTTACAAATCGATTTTTGCGAAATAAGCATCCTCAACCACCTGGAAGAAACAATGAAACACCCAAGGCAGGGGCCCAAGATTTCCCAACAAGCCCAGCTAGCTGCAACTTGATGAGGATCCAGAATTTCAGGCTTAGGGTTAAGGCTGTGAGCACCTCCCAAGCCTAGACGCTCTGGAATCTGAACCACTCAGCCCGACGCATAACCCCTGAACCACTGAGCCCTAAGCCCTATAACCCGCAAAATTCTCTTGGAACTGGGGCCAAGAAAACGTAAGCAAGCTCATAGATGGGGATATTGCAAGTAAACCCAAAAGGAACGGATGTCCCAAAAAACAAGGTTAAGCGTTTTTCTTTGGCTGTTGCTACAGATCATGCCAAACAGACACCCTCGAGCCTTCAGTGCAGCAACGGGCCGTGTTGAAGGCACCTGAACCTGGCGAACGCTTAAAGCCTAAACAGGCATTAAAGCATTGTTATAGGGAATGTATAAGGGCATATAGGAATCATATAGGGTTAAGGGTAACGGAATCAGAGTAGCGGAGAACCACATGGAAAGTGAGATGGGAACTGGGCTTGCAGAGGGTATTGGTGGTGATTGCTACTGCTAGGCGCCTAGAATCACTTGAGCAGTTGCTGCTTGGGTCTTTGAGGCGTTAGGATTAAGGGTTTGGGGCTCGGGATTTTGGGCTTGGGGTTTGAATTTGGCTTTTCAAGAAGCCCTCATGATAAGAGGCCTAGAAGGGCCTCGTGATTCTTCTACTGCAGGGAAGCCACGATTCCCTATGAAGCCGCTTATACAGCGTGGTCAGGAAATCTAGCCTTCTGATGGGACAGTCTACTTGTAGCCTGGCTGCGGGATAAGAGGTAATGGAGAAAAGTCACGGAATAATCTGGGCTGTTCGGGGAACCATATACATACCCATTGTGGTAACTTAAACTAAGCTATTTAACAGCAACCCAGTAATGACCAGGCCTTAACTTGAATTGGCCCTTAAATTGACCCTAGCTAGGAATCGTCCTATCGTGGCCGAATGAACTTGAAGTAGTCCATGCTGTCATGAAGTCGTCATTTGGCATGTTTTCCGGAGCCCCAGTGATAGCAGTTCTGAATACTTAGGCGCCTCATTCGCAATCTGCTGCCAGAAAGCAAGGATGTCTTTTTAAACCTCTCCCGACGGGTAATACTATACCGAGAGCCTAGAAACGGAAAACAACAGGAACTAAAAAGGTCGCTGCGTGACAAGCGTGTCCTCGCAGGCCGTACGACGCACCACTGCACCTTTGCAAGCTTCCACCCCATCTTGCAACCAGCAAGTTTTCCTTGAAAGTACAAACACCTACGTCTGAAACTGGATATCAAAGGTCTGGGCGATTTAGCGCCGCTGGGTTGTTGGACCGTATTGGGGGGAGGGCTGTATTGCAATCAGAACTTTGCATTAGGGTCAAGTTTATCCGGCGCATCAGAACCCGAAGGGAGCAGCGTGCTAAATTCTTAGCAGAGTATGAGCTATAGAATACCAATACTAACAGTATAAATACAAGTATAGCAATAAGAAAGCCCTAAGCCCATCACTACTACTTCTGCTGCAACACTCGTACCAATGATGCGAATTGAATAAAAGAAATTAGAATAGCATGTGACAGTAACAACAATAAGCATAAACCTATACCATTAGTCATCAAAGCCCGTGCCTGACAGACAGTTTCGCCGCTCAGCTTTCGAACAAGGACCTGAAGAATCTTCAGGCCTTATATGATTTAGGGTTTGGAGTTTAAGATTTGGTTCTTAGGGTTTATAGGATTGGGTTTGTTTGTCGAAGTTATCATCGGAGTTATATGGGGGTGGTGGAAAAAATGGAAACAAAGTACTCTTGCGGGTTTAGGCGGGTACGTTCTATAGAGCTTCGTAGACGATGGGGGTATACCTGGCAATATCAGGGGATTAAGGACACCAGCATCCAAACAATGAGTTCAGGCAGTAGGCCCTAAACCGCGAAATTGAAATCCTCAAAATTAAGCAAAGATATCCGAGATCTCTTTCCATACCCAGAGGCTCACGTGGTTCATAAGTAGTTCCAAGCAGGGTTAAAAGTACCGTAATTGGCCATCGTGATGCTACTTGATTTATTCTACTTCTGGCCCTCCGTACAAGTCTCAACTATCCATAGGCCCAAAATTAAGCCACTAATCACAAAGCCAACACGCTATGCCCTGAAATACCCTACTTGGGCTTGATGGAGAGAGAGAGAGAGAGAGAGAGAGAGACTGAAGCTAAGTATGCGGACCTGAAACCCAAACCTGGAAGAATCCATTGGAGTTGAGGGGATTACCTCCAAAAGATGTATTTTGCGACAATTAATCTACCTTCCTATGCAAAAGTACTGCCGTCTGGAGTAATACCACACACGAGGCCACTTCCTCTGACCCTCGCAACGAGGTGAGTCACTTCACAAGATCGAAGCTCAGTGAGAACATGTGCTGAAGACTTTCCAACATGTGCAAACAGTTTAGGGCCTAGGGCTTAGGGTTATAGTCCCTCTTAAGTAGATAGAATATGGCTTCGGGTATATTATAATAAGATCCCCACATACTCGATATTCTATCTACTCAAGGGGGACTATAAGCGATGGGCGAATGGGCAGACAGGGCTTCACAAGTACTGAGGCAACTCAAGAGCACCAGCTGACTTGCTCCGGGGAAGGCTCTGGAAGTGGGAGCCCCCCCCCAAAAAAAAACCGTCGACATGCACAGACATCCGTAGAAACGTATGTGTGCTGATGCGTGCACCCACCAGTGTCGATGTTCATGGGGAGCCCTAGCTGCCCTGACCAAAAAATGGCATAGGAAAGGCTACCTCAGACAGAGAGGACACGTACAAGTGCAGAGGATGCATGCCTCATGTGAGCTACACAGAGTTTGGGATTGCCATACACAGAGGGACCCTCATATGACCCCGCAACACAAGACCCCTTAGTATGGGGACCTCTATCAAAGGAACTCCTGAATTGTGGAACCCCCGATGTGCGTTCAGGCTTGGGGAATTTACCGCTGAAGGTTCAGGGGGCAGAGCTTTGAGTCACGAAGGATCGGGGCCGGTCTTTGCAAGAATGCTCCTGTTAGTGTGATCCACGGGCTCCTATGCTTTAAATGATACAAACTTTGTTAACTCATGTTTATAAGTACTAACTACCTATACACTCCGTGGTTTTGGGATCAAAGTCTTGCTAGATCTCCTCTCGTAGTCCAGGTAAAACCTTCATCCGGAGATCTATTCCCAAAATTGATCCGCCCTACAGGCGAAGATACAACAAGAGCATATCCAGCTGCCCCAAGCTCTGCGTCTTAAAACGGTGCAGAGTTGGCTTGGTAGATTGGTTTTATTTTCCCTAACCTATCAGAAGCACGCTACGTCCACAGGCCTCATCAGATGCACCGAGGGATTGTGGTTTTTCTACGGCCAGGGGATCGGGGTTCGCAAGCTTAAACCATTGCAAATGAGGCGCGCTTGAATCAGGGTCGAGAGGTTCACGACTTGGGGTTATAAAAGCTTCTATTGACGTTCCCTCGCACTGCCGGGAAATTCCAGGAAAACATCCACAAGTGACAAGTGAAGATCCTTAGAATCCTCAGTCTTGACAAACAGCAAACCCTGAGCCCAAACGGCAACAAAACTGGGGGATCCCAGGTCTGCCCCCAAAATCCTAATTCCTATAGAGCCTGTGCTATCCCTGGCTATGGACATCCCAAGACGGCTCATATGAGCTACCGTCTAAACTCCTTAAAGGGAGTTTATAAGAGGGACTATATAGGGGAGTATTATGGGGGTTATTAAGGATTGTAGACTACAGCTCATATGACCTACAACTTCGTTTACAGTTTACAACGCAGAATGAAATGATGTAGCACGGGCTCCTTACTCAGTAGGACATGAGTGTGCTACCCCAAACGAACTAGGCAACCCATAAAGCCGCCGTTAATAACCCTCAACCCCTAACCCCAGGATATAGGAAACTCATGGTTGTGCGGGGCTTACTCCATCAACAGTACTTCCTTCCAAGAGCCCATCTAGCCTATAACCCCTTCCTGGAAGGGGAGTCTGTGCTGGTTACTTCCTTGTACACTAGGCCAACATACCCCTGCGATCCAAACAGCCCAGTGAAGGTACGATTTATAGACTTAAGGGCCCTATGTAGGTGCTTTTTCAATCACTCAGAACCACAGGCAGATTATTACACCTTAGACCCGGCTACTTCTTTGCTGAGCTGCAGCTGCATCCGCCGGCATAGCTGCATGCAAGTGCAAAGTATCCGGCTGATGAACTAAATTGGGACTTCTAGGCTTAGGGCAGGATAAGACTTTGCTGTCTCGGCATGGGGGATGAAGATTGATGAGTTTTATGTAAAGCGAGTGCGGGCATGCAGAGAAGTTTGATTCCAGAAATCCCCATACCCAAATCTTCAAACCGCCCATCCTTTCTAGTACATGCATGCCAGGGTTTGCCTCTTTGGGCCTGGCTGTGCTGACGAACCTGCATCTAAGACTTTCTGCTGTTTTTGGGGGTGGATATATACACATTGCAGGGCTAGGGAATCTCTAGAGTTTAGGGGCATCTGTTGTCTGAAGTCATCCAAAAATTCTGAGGCTGCCTATGATTCGGGCTTGACAGGCCCATGGATCTTCGATCATATATGAAATCTGTCATAGAGGGGCCTTTGATCTTGAACAAAACCCATGTGACAAGTCAGCATATTCGAACGACCAACGAGGGGTCCCCTGTTGCAGGAAAAATTCCATTGTCATCCCAAACGACCGACCTCAGTGTCTCTCTTCACTCCTCCAAAAAGCGTGGAACGTACAAGCTGTCCTTAACAAACAGCCCCCTAAACCCTAAACCCCTTCGGAAGGGAACTAAATGAGCCCCGTTTCCACTATACTCCGAGGACATGTAGGCATCATTAGACTGTCTACTGCTCCCTTTGAAGGTAGTTTGTTCAGCAAAGCTTGTTTGGGGCCTAAGCCCTACATCCCTCTTCATATCATAAATCACAACGTCATGACATCTGATGGCTAAGCCCAAACTCCGCAGTACCCAGACTCGTGCGTACTTACTTCCTGGGGCTTGTCAAAACTGAGGGTCTAAAGTGGACAGTTCGAGTCTCCGGGCAGACCCTAGCCCAGGCCTGTAAAGGGGCCAAGTACCCGAAAATTCTATAGGGCTGCAATTACCTGCCAAAAAAAAGGCTTAAGTGACTTCTGGCCATCAAATTCCTTAACACTAGCCCATTCATACTTTGGCGCTTGCACCTACGGAGTCTCCTTTTTTTTGCTGCATAGCACTAAGCGCTTACACCCCACAGAAGAGGCACCTTGTCGAGGATGCGGTTCCACAGGCGCAAAAACCCTATTCCAAGCCTCCTTCCTAATATGTGCAGCTTTCTCTGAATATCCCGGGGATAATGCGGAGTCTTTCATAGGGATTATGTACGGATTTTTGTGTCTTTTGAGAAACTCCCATATCAATACACCAACTCTGAGCGATATTTAAGGTATCAAGGCTTGACATGTTGGCTTCTGTGTAGGGGTATGTGAAAGACATGGACCGTTTTCAGCTGTCTCGTAATTAGGCTGTGCATGCTTCACGGAGTGCCAGATGACCCCTGTTCTGAGCTTAGCATTCCAGAATCCTACACCTTATAGTCTCACTTAAGTAGATAGAATATGGAATGTATGGAGATCTTATTATAATTTACCCAAAGCCATATACTATCTACTTAAGGGGGGCTATAACCCTACCCCGAAGTGCTAGTGCTGAACTCTACTTGGTGCCAAGGACGGAACCCAACATTCTGAGATCAACCCCTATCCTACAGCCTCCAGATACCTATCTGAATGGAATCAAATTGGAGCCAAAGAAGAGTGTGTATATATATATATATCCAGCCCAGGTATACTCTGAGTAAGGGGGCGGGACCAGGGTTGGGCCGGGTAAAATGCTTAAACGGCTTAAACGAACCTATGTTTACACACAAGATGTTTAAACATTTTCACCCCGAACCTGCTCAGCGTTCAAACGGCTTAAACTGGTTGAATGTTTAAACCGTTTAAACAATTAGGCTATTATGCAGATGGGATATCACATTCGGTTAAACCCCACCAAAATGCTTGAACATTTAAACCTAAACGGTGTTTGGCGCGACCCTGGGCCGGACCCTGAATCCCAAAATGTGAAGGTTCAAGCTCTGAGTTTGCCCCTGGACCTTTTAGGATAAGCCCACAAACCTCGGTGTTCCGGATCTAGGGCTTTCAAGAAGATGAACCCTTAAGCTTGCAATTGTCTTCGCTTATGGTTTTATGGTACCCAAAGGACTCAATGGCTTTCAAGTTTGCAACTTTGGCCGCACCCTACAACGAGCCGTGACGGACAGAAGCCCACTCACGGGTCGGAAGTGCAGTGTTGTGCGACCAGTGAAGCTGGTAAAGCTCGGGCTTCCTCTAGCTCTAAGAAGAAACCCTAGGGATCCAAGTATAGAAATGATACCTACATTAGGCCCTAAAGTCTGTTCATGGTATCTACATTGGGTTATTTGGATCCCTAGGGAAATGAAAAATGTCTTTATCGGTTTAGGGAGTAGGGATTAAAAAATGGGTGTAGAGATTAATCAGGATTAGGGAGTAGGGTTTAGAGATATGGTGCTAACTTAAATTGCGCAATACCGTCCAGGATGATGATCACGATGATGACGATGATGATGATGATGATGATGATGATGCAGTTGTAGGGGCCTAGAGCATTCGTGTATACATCGTTAGTCTGCCTGTGGTACTTGCCCCAATCCCTAAGCCTAAAACCCTAAACCTCCAAGCCGAGGAATGTGCAAACGTTCACCCATGACGAGTGTCGTGTTTGGAGACAGCATAGCTCTTCGCCGCCTTTTCTCAACGGAAGTCCCAAAAACCCGTGTCAAAATGGTTTTAGGGTTCTAGGGTTTAGGCATGATTTAGGTTGAACCGGTTTGTGCCAGACAGTGAAGGACTTTGCAGTACTAAGGGCTTGGGAGTTTGTGCCCGGACAGTTGTGTGCAACACCTCCTCACGGATTGGGAGCCGTTATGCGTACTGGTCGCATCAATTTTTTGCAGCTGTACATACCAGATGCTGGCATTCCCCCAGAATAGGGCATCACCAAGCAAACAATGTCATATATGCAGTCCCTGTGATTGCTATTGGGAAGGCAACAGTCAGACCCACCTGTCCTGGACAGCCTTACAACAACTAACTACCACGGCTACATGGTAAAAAATCAGCCACCGTGATTGCATTGGCTTGTTGTCCATTAGCTGCCACTCAAAAACCCTGAACCCTGTCTCAAACACGAAAGAAAATGCTGGATGGGACAAGCACAGCCCTACTAAAAAGGCTTTTTTCATAAGCACTCATTGACAAGAACTACATAGACCTGGAAACTGTCAAGCAAAAACCCTCGCAACATCAGAGCAGTGAGTAGCAGTTGGCGATGACAAGGTTAAGGGACTCAGCTGAACCCTGCAGACAACACTTTTCCCCAAACCCTGCTCACAAAATCCAAAACCCTCAAGCCAAAACCTCTCAACACTGGACCTCTAAACCCTAATCACATTCCTAGACCCCCCAAGTACCCTCTATAGACCCTAAGTATCCCCAATAGAAGCTACATAGACCCTATTTTAGGGTACTTGGGGGGTCTCGGTTATTGGTGGGAATTAAGATCCCTGTCTTGTGTCGCCCATGCTCGGGTAAAATGCTTTGCGCGTTAAGAGAACTGCGCAGGCCTTGCTTTTGCCACGTGCATCCCCGATGCTATATTGGGGTTTAGGGTTATATTGGAATAATGGAAAATAAAATGGAAACTACTATATTACAATAGGGTATATATTATAGGGGTATAGGGCCAAATTATGGAGAATCAAATGGAAAAGAAAATGGAAAATGAAATGGAAACTACTATAATGGGTTAGAATATACTATATTGTATTAGGGTTTAGGGCCCAATAATGGAGAATCAAATGGAAAAGAACATGGAAAATGAAATGGAAACTGGGGTTATATAGGGGTTCTCTTGGGGATATAGCAGCCACATGGATACCTTTTTCGGGCTCCTAACCTGCCTTGGTTGCTGTTAAGAAACTTAATTTAAGCTATGTTACCATTAAAATTCTGGGCTTAATAACTGGGTTTCCATATTCTAGGGACTTAACAAAAAGTTCCTGAACCCGCTTCGCCCCTGTAACGCTTCACAGTATATACCCCAAAACCCTCAACCCTCAAAAGCCAAAACCCCAAACCCTGAACCCCGAACCCCATACCCTCAAACCCCAAATAGTAGTTTCCGAACCCTAAACCCTAAACCCAATACCCTAAGCCCCTAAACCAAACCCTCATAACCCAAACAACGCAACTAAGCTGATCGAAGGCCTAGCATTCGACACAAAGGGCCAAGTGCCAAAGTCAAAGAGAGCAAGACAGATGCTAACCCAAGCTTTCATGTTTACTTACTGGTGGTTAGTAGGGAATATGGAATATATTCTATAGATGTCTTATAGGGATTATATTCCCTTTTTCCCTACTAACCACCAGTAAGTTTAGGAGGTTTTCGAATTGGGGCTCACGGTCTTGGGTGCAGAGGGGCTTTGGGGGCTTGGGGTTAGAGTTTAGGGTGTGGGTCTCAGCGTAGGATGTGAGGTTCTTGGTTTGGCAATCGAGCGCCGGGGCAAACCTATAATCCGCGCACCAAGCTAGATGTTCGGAACTTGGATATACAAAACGCCTGCTTAGAGAAAAACACATAGAATCTCCGTGCACAGGCAGCATGGACATGCATTTTATGCAAAGGCCGGCGCAGGAAAGTAGCTGAGAAAACGGCAAGTGCGCACAGCAAGTGCGCGCAGCCAGGAATGTACATTGGCTTTTGGGCTAGGGCTTTCAGGGTTCAGCTTCGTGATGGAACAGGCGCAGTACTGCTAAGAACAGCAGCAAGTGTAGTAGGCAACCGTACGGTTCTTGACGACAATTGTAGTATGTCATCATAATGACAGGTGCGCTGCCTGTGTGTGAAAATGTACGGGTTCAATCCCAATGTATTTAATTCTTGGGAGAATGTCGATATGTTGACCTATATCCCTTTTTGAGTTGTAGCATAGGAGCACATAAGAAGGATCTCCAACAATGACTCAGACATGACGCGGATTAAGGTTTATTGGGGATTGTATAGGGATAGTGGAAAAGAAAATGGAAACTACTAGTAAAGATAGGGGTTATATAGGGATAGTGGAAAAGGAAGCAATGGAAAAAAAACATGGAAACTGCTATCGACCCAACCTTGCAGAAATTGCCAGATGCATGAAAAGCCTAAACCCTAAACCCTAAACCACCCTAAACCCTAAATCCCAAGCCTTGCTGCTTAACCCATAATAGAGCTTCCTTGTCAGCCATGGATCCCATTTTGGGGAGTAGGTTCGGAATGACTTCCCTACAAAATCCCCCATTTTGTGTCGGAGGTCTGGTTGCTACTGATCAGGGGTCGGTGATGGAAAGGTGTAGGTGGACAGTCTTGGATGTAAGGGTTCGGGGGTAGCCCGTTTGATTCTATCTCATGCCGTGGCGTAGCCCCAGCGTTGAGGGTCTAAGACTTCAGATTTCCCAGGGCATATATGGGCCTACCTAACTAGCATGTAGATTTTGTAAGGTTTCTGGAGAAAATCTGGACAATTTAGTACTCAGGCGTCTACATTGGCTGCGTGCTGCTTGCTGAACCTTCCTGCTTGAACACTTAGAAGGCACCCGTGGGCTTGGCACATGACCGTCTATTGTGCACACTAGGGACAAAGCAACATCAGGGTTGCAGGACTATTATTATGATGTTTACTATTTCCGTTCTTAATATTACTACTATTCTTTCTATTACAATACTGTTACTTCACCCAAGGCCATTTAGATTTGTATATCTGGCACCTCAGCCTCGAAAAATTCTACATTATCCCAAACTAACATGGAAGCCCAATTAGGACCCTAGAAAGACTACTGTCCTCTGGTAAGGCGCCCATACTAGCCTCCCTGTTTGGGTCGACCCTTACACTTCACTGATTCTGCCTGGCACAGCCCCAAGGTGCCTTTCAGTGGCCCCAACGAGTGCTTGCCCGGAGCTCCAGGCAGTTGAGCTCTTTCAAGCTTCGAATTGAAATTGTGGGGCTTGGTATTATTTGTTGCTGGACTCCATGTACAGGGCTTAGGAGTTGGGGTCTTAAGCGGTAGGCTTCACGCGCAAGAGTTAATTTAAGGCTCGGTGGTAGGGATTCGGAATTCTACTAGGGTTTCAAGGTCTTGCTCGCTTTGCTTTGGGTAGGTGCAAGATGTACATGACACAGGGCTTTCCAACGCATGCAGTTGACTCAGATATGACTGTGTGGTCTATAGAGGTTAGGGCTTCCGACTGCTGCTGGAGGACTGCAGATATTGTTTAGAACAGAGATGGATTGCTGCCCAGCCGTTTAGTGTTTCGCTTTTAGCCACGGGTCTTGCTTGCTGGGCATAGAGATTTCATCCTGCTTGAGGACATCATTTACAGAGGAAATGAGGAAAAAACACCGAGCTTCCAAGGGTAGCTTCACCGTATGCGAGTTAGCTTTTGGGGTGAGGGCCCTGGACGTAGTCATAAGAGATAACTTACCTCATTACTACTGCGCCACAAATGGGTTCTCAATGCCGTCGCGCAAATGTGGCTCATTCAAGGTCTGCCGAGTGACTCCAGACCTTGTATTTTTGACCTTAATCTTAAATTAGGCATGAATAGCAAGCCACACCAGTACCCAATTATGACCTCATTAGTTGTCTGAAGAGCATCTGGCCCCAAACCTGTGGAAAAGACCTTACTGTTTACTGGGCAACCCTTACCCCCTAGGCCGACACCTGAACTGCAAACCTAAATCTTTCAAAGCTTGTTAAGAGCCCTAAGGCTCAAGAATCTTAAGACCTTTTCCGTAGCGCATTTAAGCTTAGAGTCTTTCAAAGTTGTGCCCTGGTAACTAGTAGCCTCAGACAAAGGCCCGGAGCTCTCCGCACTCGCAACTGCGCATCGCAGCATTCCAATGCAACGTGTCGGGAGTCTTAAAGTGCAAGCCATCACTTAGCCAGTGGGCTTCCACGAATTATCCAAAGCTAGGAATCCCCCCAGCGGCCTCTTCAAGGATTTGTCTCATGTGATGCAGAACTACCTGAGATCTCTCTCTGTAAATCAACAACCCCACAACTAGAGGGCATCATCCAGAAAACCTCTTTTGCTGTAGGGATCCCAGCGGTGCAGCGAAAGGATCACTCGTACTCACCTGCATGATGCATGGGGGCGTTGATCCATAAATCGCGCATTCATCCTTATGGACATTACCACCTGAAGCAACCCTAAGACGAAACTGGCGAAAACCTAGAGTAACCCTCAATTGAAACCCTACCTACGTCAACAACCGAAGGCAACCCAAGAACATAACCCGCCATGGTAAATTGCTTTACACTAATTATCCCAGAAACCCTGATCTCAAGACCACCTGCGCGGTCCTTGATTTTGCCAAGCCATGTTGGCACTCGGAACAACGCACAAAGTCCTTTACCAAAACGAAAACAAATCCGCAGGCTCCATCCACCCGAAACTCTCAGACATTCACTTTTATCCCCACATCCCTCACGCTAAATTGCAACACAAAGCACTGGAAAACACCCTGCAAACTCTGAAAATCCCGGCTCAGCAACCCACTCGGACACTGATTTCCTGATCACGTCACCCTAATGATGAACCTCGCCCACTCCCCAGCATTCCCTAGTACAAAATGGTTCTGCATGTATAATAGATAGAGTCTGTCTCTTGGAGGGGAGGGGTGTTGCTAGCTTTGTCACTAGGGATGGCTCAATGAAGCTTGAAGGGTTGGGAGTTGCCATGGCTCTGAGAGACAAAAAGACCAGGGCCTAGGGTGTAGGGCTGGTGCATGTTTTCCGTGTTACGCTTCGAGGGCTTAGGGTACACGTAAGATGAACCCTGGAGCCTGAACCTATGGTTGTTCCTTAAGCTCCTGCGTGCCCCCATGTACTTTATTCACTGGGAATCATGTGCTTTAGCATCCTAAGGTCCCACGGGATGTAGTTTCAGTCGGAAACACACAGCCTTTCGAAAGAGCCACGGGGTGGCTGCGAGGCGCTCTATGATTCAGCTTCTGCTACCTTGCGCGGGTGAATATAGGGTCCTAATTTGCTGAACATGTCTGGGGTTTGGGGTTGTGGGCTTGAGATCTAGCATTTAGGTGTTAGGGCTGAGGAGTCTAGAACGGTCAAAATGTCAACGCATATAGAGAATACCAGGGGAACTAGGCTTATCTCGTGCTTGTATAAGGGGTCCAGGAGCTTATCAGAAATCATTACCAATGCCATGCTCCTTGACCTTCAGCCCCAAATGGTATGGCTTAGTAGTCCTGGCCTTGATTTACGGGATAGAACGCACTATGCCGTAGCGGTGTCCTCCAGTGACTAGAGCCGGTCCTCAAGCAATCCTGTCTCAATCCCACCCAATGCACCTCACTCAAGAGATCTCAGTAACAGTGATAGACACCCCAATATACCCCAATAATGGAGAATCAAATGAAACAGAACACATGGAACATGAAATGTAAACCCTCCTAGAATATGTGTTTTAGGATGTTCAGAACAACAGGTGCACTATGGCTAACACCTCCAGGGAGCGCTTCACGCTAGCCAAAATGACTGAAAAACCTAAATCGTCAAAACTTGGTCGTATTCCGAAATGCAAGCCTTGCTTTGTAAACAGCATTTCAGGATACTAACGGGTGATAAGGTGTGTTTTGCTCTACTTAGCTGGGACTTCTCATGCATCCTCCCCAGGGCTCACCCACATGAACCTGAAGTTCTGTAGTAAGCTGCAGGCAGTCCAGAAGATAAGATGCAGCCCCTTTTGAGGGTTTAGGGTTTAGGGTGAGCTAGATTTAGGGCTGAATAAACAGTTGCCTACTTGATGGGGGCCTGTTCCTAAGTCCCGAATACTCCTAACATTAGCCGGACTCCCGAACCACTAACATTAAATGTGTCCCCATGTAGCAGACTCTTTCAAAGAATGCTCAATATTTGGGGGCGGGAGGGGCGGTGTTTACTATCAGCGGGAAGTGATTGTATGACATACCCTGGTAGCCGTGCCTTTTTGAAGTTTTGCAATCTTTATAGGTCCTCGTTGTGGGATTCCGTGTTGCTTCCAGAGAGATTATGTAGACTCTCGGAATTCCCTGAGGCAGTCCTTAAACTCCTGAGCCCCTCTGTTGATACAAAACACTGCATAACTTCAGTATATCATAACCCAGAACTCCGAAGGTGTAAGGTACTTAGGTACATGTAGGACTTTTTGTACCCACCACATCACACGGCATTGGTTCTTGGGTAAATCATTACACTCCAGCCCTTCAACCCTCTTTTAAATGCCTCCCGGCCCATCATCCCTGAACCCTGAAGCCTTCAAATATGTTGGTCCAAATTTAGGATTTAGGGTTTAGGGTTTAGGGTTTAGAGTTGAATCCAAACCATTGTGACCCTCACCTACAACTCACAAGTCGCAGTTGCCTGCTCAGGCACATTGTCCGCGACTGGCTCCTGGCGTTCGGCATACTTTCCCTACTATTGGGTCAATACTATAATTCTTTAAAGTATTTGATATATACGGTTCTGTGGAATCACAAGTCATGTCCAGAAATGGCCGGTTTTAACCACTGCTCGCTATGGCATGATTCTCGGAATGCCAGGACAGTTGTCAGGCGATGCTTTGCAGGTATGACCAAGGTGGAACAAGCTCAGTTCTTCCTCTGAACGCCTGAACCATACACGCTGCATTCTAAGCCAAACCTGATTCGTAGTCACGTATTCTCCCATGGAGTTTAGGATTCGGGGTTTAGGGTCAACATAGGGAAACCCAGACCCCGTACCGCATGAAGTGCCCAGTTTGCATGTGAGGCAGTTTCCACCCATAAAGGCTCCTTAGCATGGACCCAGTGTACCCCAAGCCCTAAACAAGAAACTCTATGAACCGCAAGAACCCTAAACCCTGTAAACCCACAACAAACCTATAAAGCCAACAAAAACCCTATAAGCCAACAAAAACCCCTACAAGCCCTGTAGCCTATGATGGAGCATGCTGGGGCCAAGCCTCGCCAGCTTTCACCTCCTTGGGTGCCTCTGCTTCTTCACCTGGAGCCTCGAGGGTTTGGCAATACAGGGGGGGATGGCGTGGCATAGAAAAAAATAGAGAAGGGTTTTGGGGGGTATACCACACTACGGTTGCATAAGCATCATGAAGGATCATATGCTACTACCTCAACTGTTCAGAGTTTTTTGTTGCTCAGGGCGTAGGGCAGCGGCTTGAGGTTTAGGTCTCATGGTTCAGACCTTCGGGTCTATAGCCCTTTTCAAATTCACAGTAGTCCTTACAGAGCCCTTTGGGGGTTCCATGTTAGCGCGGGCTCCTGCAGATGGTTCTGAAGCACTTTCATGACTTTAAGGAATTGTAGCGTTATATCTGCAAGCGACGCCTTTGAGATCTGAACTTTGGGATGATGTTCTGTGCGGTCGGTTTCGGGGGCCCGGGGGGTTTGAAGATTTACGCAGAAGGGGTCCAAAAGTCACATGCGATTGTTCATGTGATTTGAGAGTTCCTTACCACAAAACCCAATCTGGACAACTCCTATTCAAACTCCGGTTTTTAGCCATTCCATCTCAACGTCAGCGTCCCCACCACGCCATCTTTCTCTGGCTTCTCCAGGTCTAGCACAATCACTTTCGCTGCCTCCTTCAGCCAAGGGATCGACCCCAACTACAGCACCCAAATCTGAAACCTGTGACACTGACACCGTGTCTGTGCTCTGCTTAACGTGATCTGTTTCCTTGAGGGCGACAGCATCGCCACCGGGGCCGTCCTCCACTTCAGATGACTTTGATTCAACTACACTTGCACAGCATAGGAACACCCTAACAAACATGGAGTCCGGCAGCCGTATAATACTAACTGGCGTACATTCCCCTACGACCCTCTGGCGGGATAGCAGGACAGTACCATCCTCGACCTGTGTCAAGACTCTAAGCAGCCCAACCCGCATACTTCTTGGGATATTGGCAGAAATGGAAACTACTATAGTATATTGAGGTTTTTATGGGGATAATGGAAAAGAAAATGGAAACTACTATGGGATTCTAGTAGATTCTAGAAAATGTCAACTACTATGGGGTTCTAGGGTCTCTTGCTGAAGGATAAGGTCTTACAGTGCCGAAGACTCCACTTTGAAGAGAGGTACATTGTTTGGTTGCCGTTTTATTTTCCATTACCCCCATATAGCCCCAATATACTATAGTAGTTTCCATTTACTTTTCCATTATCCCTGAAGTATGCGTCAACAGAATCACTCCCGCAAGTGACTTTCCGGCCATGGTAGAGCTATTCACCTTCCTGCACTCCGCTCCACCAGGAATTAAAGGACTTGCTGTTATAGCCATACTCATGGTAATTTCCTGAAATAGGGGGCCCCAATATAGATGCCCAAATGCTATGTTCAACAATATCGGAGCTCCTAATATGGCACCCTTAAACCCCGTATATCCACAAAAGGAGCTCTAAAATCCAAACACTGCACCCTTCATGTCCTGCTTAGCAATGCCCGCCTCAAACCTTGCATCCAAAAGCCCGAACCCTTTTAAACCCTCAAGACCAACCCCTAAACTTGAAACCCTGAACCCCTAAACCCCGAACCCCTAAACCCTAAACACCAAAGCAGGGAGAGCGGAGAGCCCTTACCTCGGATTGTTCTGCTTGCGCAGCATCGAGAACCTCTTCCGATGCCACGTCCGCAACTTTTGCAGATACCTGGAGGCCGTGGGCTTTGGTCTTATTTCGGGTCTAGGAATGGCACAGGGTTATATGGGGATAATGGAAAAGAAATGGAAACTACTAGTATATACAGGGGTTATAGAAGGATAGTGGAAAAAAAAGGAAACTACCATTTAGGGTTTATAGGGTTTTAGGCATACCGCCCCCCAGCGATGGAAAGTAAGTGGACAAAACCATGGAACATGAAATGGAGACGGGGTTTATGTACGGGGCTCCATCAAGGAATTATGTAACGCGTTTGCCTAGTTCAGTACCAATGTGACGTCGAGGTCTTCAATTTGAGACGCCTCGTACTATAGTGTGTACAACATTTATTCAAATAGGATATAGGCTTCTACATCATGGGGTGTAGTGTATAGTAGGTTTCGGAGTTTAAGGATTTTGGGCTGGGGTTCGGGGATTGAGGCCTAGACGTTTAGGGTTTAGAGTTTGCTGGCACCCTGAATCCTGAACCCTCAAGCCCCACACCCCCAAACCCTAAACCATCAACCCTAAGGAACCTCTACACTTTGAAGCGCATGCCCTTGGGGTCATGGCCCAACAAGCAAGAGAGACATGAGCCACAAACCTGGAGAAAGGAGCCCAACGAGGCCCAGTATCCAGTTGGTTTTGAGGTCTAAGTTTAGCGTAGTGGGATTAGGCTTTACAGTTAGAGGTTCCAAGTACCCCATTCAGTTTAGCACTTAGGGTTGGGGGCTCCATGATCAGGGATTAGTGTTCAGTGACTTTAGTGTTCAGGGATGGCTGTTTGGACCAATATAGACGCCCAAATGCTATGATCATGCATATGGGAGCCCCTAAAATGGCACCCCTAATCCCCTTACATCCACCAAAGAAGCTCCAGCTCCAGTACCCAAACACCGCACCCTTCATCTCCTACTTGAATGCCCGCCTCACGCCTTGCATCCGAAACCCTGAACCCTTCTCAACCCCCAAGCCCACCCCCTAAACCCCAAACCCTGAACGCCTAAACCCTAAACACCAAAGCAGGGAGAGCCCTTACCTCGGATTGTTCTGCTTGCGCAGCATCGAGAACCTCTTCCGATGCCACGTCCGCAGCTTTTGCAGATTCCTGGAGGCCGTGGGCTTTGGTCTTATTTCGGTTTAGGAATTACACAGGGTTATATGGGGATAATGGAAAAGAAATGGAAACTACCATTTAGGGTTTAGGGTTTTAGGCATACCGCCTCCCCACCGATGGAAAGTAAGTGAACAAAACCATGGAACATGAAATGGAGACTGGGTCTATGTACGGGGCTCCATAAAGGAATTATGTAGCGTGTTTGCCTGGGTCATTACCAATGTCACGTCGAGGTCTTCAATTTGAGACGCCTCGTACTATAATGTGTACAACATTTATTCAAATAGGATATAGGCTTCTACATCATGGGGTGTAGTGTATAGTAGGTTTCGGAATTTAAGGATTTTGGGCTGGGGTTCGGGGATTGAGGTTTAGCCGTTTAGGGTTTAGAGTTTGCTGGCAACCCCCTCAACCCTGAACCCTCAAGCCCCACACCACCAAACCCTAAACCATCAACCCTAA
>CAJNIZ010039780.1:3799-24105 GCA_905231905.1 Symbiodinium pilosum | reverse complement strand
CCAAACTGTGATTGCTCGACATGTCCACTGCATACAAAATTCCGTACAACCGAGTATTGACTGTGGCCTTTATGAGCCATGTTGCAACAATCCATTGCCAGTAACCCTTGAATACCATAAAGACAACAGGCCCCTCAGACATCCGGCAACCTTGTGCGCCAGCACCTGGAGCTGAAACCTCTGACCCTAAAACAGGAGAATGCCCACCCAATTTTGGGGTTTCGGGTTTCAGAGACTACCCTGAAGCTCCAGTCCCGTCCCAAAATCCCCCCCCAAAAAAAAACTCAGCACATCAAACCCTGAACGCCAAAGCATTCAACTCTGGACCCCAGCCTGCACCGGAACTTTTTCGTCCAAACCCCTGAAGCTCTTAATCTACAAAGCCGAACCACAAAGAGGTTAAACCCGGATAAAGAGAGCTACCGCCGAAGCCTTCAACCCTGCATCCAGCGTTAGCCATCTCCCCTGAACAATGACACCGCAAACCTTGAATGCCAAACCCTAAATCCTGAACTGTCAATCCTAAGCCCTATGATTGCCTCAAACACTAGAAAATCCTGAGCCCTGAATGCTGAACCCTATGATTGCACCACAGCCTAAACCCTAAACCAAAGCCTCCTGCGCTCGACTTTCCAAAGCTTTCAGTGCTGCTTCGTAGCCTGTAGGCTAGAGCTTTGGTGATGGTTGCAACACAGCCCAGGAAGTCAAAAGAATGAAGGGGTACATAGGGAGTATTGTTTAGGATTTATGTTTCAGGTAGTATGGGATACTTACATATCATACATATGTATATACAGGCACATGTACGGGTAAATAGGAACTAGGGTCTAGGGTTCATAAAGATAATGAGGAATCAAATGGAAAAGACAGTGGAAAATGACATGCGCATTACTTTGTATACAAGTAGGCATCTGTACGTATCTAAGTATGAGTGCATGTACGTGCTTAATCGTGCGTATGTACGTACGTATGTATGTAGGTGTGCATGTTGTATGTAATTAGTAACGTGGTCCGCTAACCCTGTACAGCTACGAGCGTTCATATACACATATGAGCCCTTGTCTAAACTCCGGGTTTCCCCCTTAATAATCCCCGTAATACTCCCCTATATTATCCCCTATATATCCCTCCTTTAGGGAGTTTAGACTATAGCTCATATTCTATCATATGCTTGCTTTTGTGCATGGGCATCCTGTTGTCCGGGCGGTCCTTAGGTTGACTAAGGTTTGTAGTATGTTGCGCTACAATCCACGTATCATGCATAAGGAGAAATTGGAGAGAGGCCTAGGGAGGAATTGAGACATTACAGTTGGGAGTGGCCTCTGCAGAAAGCTGTGTTTGACTTCTTCAAGGCTGCTGACAAGCTTGAAAGAACTTGGGAGTTTAGTTTTGCGGTCACGGTCCCTTCGCCTTCATACTCCCTAAACCCTAAACCCTCATTCCTAAACCCTAAATATCCTTACATATCCCTATATACCCCCATATATCCCCTTATAACCCCCTCTAAAGCGACCCCTAATCTTCATACTGCACTCCCAAAAGCTGGCAAAAGACCCTAAGAAACGCCGCCATAAAGAACTGCAGCACCTAATGTAGACCCATGATTAATAAACCCCCTCCTTTTAAGGGCCTTAAGATTAGGGCCCCTATTATAATACCTATTAAGGGGAGGGGGTTCGTTCATCAGGGGTCTGGGTTAGTGACTAGTGACTAGCGTGTAAAAACCGTGCAACATGCGCTTCCTCGTGAGTGCTGGGTGTGTCATAGTGAGCACCCCTTGGTTCCCCCCTGCTCATGCTTAGGGTCACATGGAGGCCGGCTGCTTCTGGGGGGGGATGTCCCTATAGTCTTTTGATGGTACAAATGTAACACAGAGCGGGCAATCTTGCAGTTCGAGACACACACTCAATCCTGAGCGCAACACAACAAAAATCTTGACCTGCACCTCGAGGGACCCCAAAACTGCTACCTTGCTGACACGGGATTGCTTCAGATGTGAAGAAGCACTATCTATAACTCTAGGGTGCCTGAAAGCGCTCTTAACCCTAACAGGCCGGAAGAACTCTTCAACGGCCACGGGTTTGGCGAATTTTCTAGCTGGGTACTTCGACCCGTCTGGTAAGACCGAAACTTAAACCATAGACCCTAAGACCCAAATAGAAACCAGCTAAACCCTGCACACTCTCACCCCTACTTGCAGCAACAAAGGAACATGCTATCAGCGTACTTATCCCAACTAGGGCCCTACTTTTACAGTCCCCCTGAGGCTCTGAGCACCCTCCCCCGAAACCCAGCTCCCCGCCCACTCCGCCTTCTCCATCTTCCCAGTGCTTAGACCCTGAGACATTCATAACCACCTGCGCCTGCACAGTCACCTGCATGATGCTGTTGATGGAGGGTTAAGGTGTACTCGGAGACCCAAGGCTGGGTATAACCTGCTGAATTAAAAGTTGTACGCCACCCATAGACAAGGCAGCCAGACAGAAGGGGAATTGCATCTAGGCAAACGCATGGAAAGTATGTAGGGGCCTGAATGTCTAGAATAATGTTATTTAAAAGTTAAATACGTAGATTGGGCTTTGGAGTGTGGGGTTTGGGGCTCATAGTGGAGAATCAGACGGAAAATGACACGGAAAGTTGGTTCATGTTATCTTTGAAAGGTTACACGTCAATAGAACTGAGAATAGGCAATAGGCTTACCGCAGTTGTTTGCACTGTAGTCTAAAACAGAACGAAAAATGTCAGCTGCATCGGTAACGTTTCAAACTTCTACTGTGCAGCCCTCCCGTTGGAGCTAGGCAATCCTTTGGTGGGGAAAGAAAAGACTCAAATCGCCCATCGAACCAGACATCTAAAGCTCTGATCCCGAAAAGACCTAGTATGTAGCGGGCAATTGGCTCTTCATGCACCCTGCTTGTATGAAGCAAAGTATGAGGCCTTGTCGCGCCAAGCTGCAAGCAACTCTGAAAGTACCCGAACCTGTCTATTTTGCCTGGAACCCATCCCCTGATTTGGGACCAAAGCCTTAGGATCTTAGGGTTTGGGCGCTGATAATAAGGCTTGCGGCGTAAGGTTCTAAAGTTCGGGAGACCCTAAGGCTATTTGGGGAATATATACAGTATAAGAGGATTATGGCTCTCGAGGGATGTTAAAGTTTAGTTAGACACCCCAGAGAGAGTGTGGGCAGATCGCTCCACTCACAACCTCGGGGCTGTGTCAAATGTTCTGTTTCGCATCTCTACATATGTGTTTCTATGTTTTGTATCTACAGAAGTCTGACTATGATCCGAGTGAAAGTGGGTGGGAGATGCCGGGCCTAGCCACTACAAGCCCTGCACATCAGCGCTCGAAAGATCCAGTCCTCCACGTACCTAATACAAGGCGGGGTGGGTACATGGATCCCTCCCTGCTTATAACTTGAAATCTTGCATGACCCCAAGTACGTTATGCCTGCAAATTTCTTGTAGTATACGGAGGCCATTCAGGGTTGCTTCGTATCAACAGTCCCGAAGGCCTATCTATGTTTGTCTATGTCAAATTTGGGAGACGGTACATAGCTTGAGGGGTACAACGGATCCAAGGCAAAGAGTTTCCTTGTTTCATCGTCCCGAAAAAGACACCCCACGCCCACACTCAACCGTACACATAACAATGACCAGGACCACGCACCAAAATTCCCAAACCAGAAAGAACAGTCTATGCCATTTGAGCCGAAAGTTTCCCGGTGGTCGGACCAAGTAGGATTGTGTTGTTCATACTTTACATTGGGGACTGTCTTATCCGGACGTTAACTCGCACTCAATATGAATTGAGATACATGTGCTGCTTGCAATCCTCCTCTCCTAGGGAGTGCTGGTCCCTTAGATGTGCCCAAACATGCTGAAAGGGAAGCCTCCAAGAAAGGTTTAGGGTTTAGGTTTAAGGTTGATTCAGTGCTGGCTAAGTGGTGCAAGATTTGCTCCAACCTCACGATTAAAACTGTTGATCTAAAGGACCAGTTCTTGAGCGTAATCTTGGGAGCATACCTTCCACAAGCATGTTAAAGTCAACTCAACATTGGCACCTGCAAGGACCTTCAAAAAGTCCCTTGAAAAGCTACTGCCAACCCCAAAACCAGAATCTTTAGTCCTAGACGTTAAGCTCTGGACGATTCCTGCACCCCCCACCCCATATAGCCTGCATCGAGACCAAATGCCTACAAATAGGAGCTACCAACAAAAAGGGTAGTGGAGGGTCCTGGTTAACCCAAACTCCAACAACCTCAAACCCGAAGCCCCCAGGCCTAGACTCTAAACCCGTCAACCCCCAAACCCTAAACCGTAAACCCTAATGAAACCCTAACCCCCAAACCCTAAACCTCAAACCATTTTGTTGATGCCTGCTGTGCGCCCACCGGCAGGTCAAACTTCACAGATGAAAACCAGCCCGCACCTGTTGGAGGCGGAATCAGGTTTTGGGCCTTGGGGGTGTAGGGTTGAAAGGCGATTTCTATAGTTTGGGGGTTTAGGGTTTAGATGTTATTTATAGTGTTGGGACTGAAGGTTTGAGGCGTTTCAGATTGCAGGATTTAGCGCTTGGGGCGTATTCTTTCTACATGGCCACTACTTGGAGTCGGACTTTGACACTGAACGGACGGGCTCTGAACCCATCATCTCAACCTCTGGAGGCAGGAGGGTGGACAGGAACCCTGGACCGCCTGGACCCTAAACCCCAAAACCCTAAACCCTAAACCCCAAACCGCTGCAACCCCGGGCCCTGGACCACAATGCTGAAGCCCTCTCCAGGGCTTCTGATCTTACATAAATCCGGCGGAGCATGCATGGATCACAGAGGAGACCTACACCCTGAACCCTAAAGATCGAACCCTGCCAAGACTACTCTCTCGTGAAAAGGGTATTTACAAGGGGCTTCGTGTTACGTAGCATAAGGCAATGCAGCATTCCCAACCAGTATAATGAGGATCCCATAACTCCCTTGTGGATCGCCACTGAAGAGATTGGGGCTACCAAAAAATTCTTACGAACCTGGGGCAAGGCAGCTTGAATGCTGTGTATTGCAGGTGGATAGGCTGCAAACGCCACAAATAGGTACAGCGTTTAGGTTAGGCTTCAGGAAAGGTGTTGCAGTAGGAGGTGTAGTGGTACACAAGAACTCCAATCAACCCATTCAAAACTCCTCATGAACTGGAAAGGACAACTGCATCTTGTTTGAGGCTAACAAACCCTGCAGTGCATATTTTCCAAGCCGCAGTTCATACAACTACAAGCGAGATCCTACATAAACTTTTCGAAGCCCTAACCCGGAAACCCAGAGCCTGCACTCTAAACTCTACCTACCTGCAAAACTTCCAAACCCCGAGGCCTAGACCTTACCTTAATTTTAAACCTAAACACTAAACATTGAATCCTAAGATCAAAACCCGAAACACCACAGCCTAAACTCCTAGACCCTATAATGAACCCTAAGCCAAAAGCCCTAAACCCCTCTGCTGGACCGGCCTCCAGATTTGAAGGTCCTGGCAGAGCGTGGCTTGGGGACTCTTACGGAATTTCGTGGAAGCTCTTGAAAAGAGTTTAATGGGTAGAATGTCGGTTTTAGGGTCTTTTGGTCTTGGGTTTTAGGGTTTGAGGACCTCCCTTGATTTGTCATACACCCCAAAATACAGCTGGACTGTAGTTTGGGCTATGCCCTGCAGTGCTTGTTATAATCTGTGAGGCAAGTGCCCAAGAATGCGCGCTTGGGATTGAGGTACAAGTTTACACTTAGGTAGGTGCTCGGGCCACTCTTGACACAGAACTCCGTGCAGCCAATGTCACATACATACAACCCATGCGAATATGGCCTATGCGCACGAAAGATAGAACCTAACCTGACTATAAATCCTAAACCTAGTTCCTAGCGCTCCAAACCCCGACCTTCGAACTCTAAACTGTACATCCTAAACCCTGCACAGCTCGAACCCTAAACTCACACTCTACAACTCTCCTTGCGACCAGGTCGAGCGGAGGTGCTAGCAGTTGCGAAGCCTGTGTGAGCACTGGTCTGAGAAGCTTGAGGGTGCTTAAATAAGAATATCATACCCTTGACAAGAGTTCCACTTAAATTAACTGCGGTAGCTAAGCTTTAGGGTTGTGGGGTATGGATGTTGGGTGACGGGTTCTAAAGACTGCGGATTGAATGTACGCACTCAGATATGGTGTACCGGGATTCGTTTGTCTAAGGTGTGGTATATATTCTGAGAGTCCCGTCAACATGACCCGTATGGGCGATATCGGGGAGCTTATACGGGAGTGCTTTGGGTAGGGCCCTTTTAACTACAATCATGGAGAAGCAGCTGGAAAAGAACGCAGAAAGTGAAATGGAAACTGTGTGCACGAAGGAGATTATCGGCTTGCATATTCAATTCAACAGGGCTTTGGGGTCCGTAATGCTATAAGATCAGTCTTGTACATTGAAACCTTTGAAGCCCAAACTCCCAAGACCCAAAACCCCAGAACCTGAACCCCGAACCGTACAGCCAAAACCCAACACCCCAAAACCTGAACCTAAACCCTAAACCCCTAAACCCACGTATTACCCTTACACCCAACACCTGAACCCTCAAACCTGGAGCATTGCGGCCTTCCCAGACGTTCCAGGAAGGTCGAAGGCCTGATTGGTTTTAGGGTGTAGGGTTTCGGGTTTTAGGGTTTAAGGATGCATGGTTTAGGGTTTCAGGTTTTAGGGTTTAGGGATGTAATGTTTAGGGTTTAGGGTTTCAGGTTTTGTTGGCTTATTGTTTCTTAGGGCTTAGGGAGCTCAACCCTAGATCGGGGGCTAAGGGTTTGCTCTTGGGGTTTATGCTTCAGATTTTGGTGGCTTTTTACTCTGTACCTGACAGCCAGGTAATAACAGCTTTGCTACTAGGACTAGGAACTGTAACAATACGTACTTCTTCAAAGTACCGTGTGTCAACCCTTCTTGGGTCGATGTCTTAGCAACCTGGTGCTCTGGGCTGAATGTTCTCCCATAATTAAGTTGCTTGCACCGCATGATGCAGAGGACTTTGTATGGGAGAAGTACAGGACTGCTGTTGCTCACGTCTTCCAATTCTGAAGGCACCTGCAAACCGAAACCCTAAACCACAAACCCTAAACCCGAAATCGCGTGGCTTGGAATAGCTTGGAATAGTCATGTGATGTAACCACTATGGAGAACCAGGCCTCATCGCAATCTACTTCCCGTTTAAGGCTTACGATGCATTAGTGGGGACCCCACATCCTATATCCATGTTGTAGAACCGCCAGAGAGTCTATGTAAAACTCACCCTATTCCTCCGCGTAAGCTACGGGAGACCCGCTCAGTCCCCGTTCTCAGTTCCTCCTAAAGCCTCGAAGCCTAAAAGATTTGGAAGGCGGCTTACCCCAAGGCTCGAAGTTCCCAATGATCGTGTCCTAACCCAAAACCTGTACTGCAATCGCTACTACCCAAACCCCCAAGTATCTAATTCTCGGGTACTTGGACCCTTAGGGTTAGTGAAGGCTGCTTGTGGTACATAGAATTTTCGGACATCTGCTTTCGAGCTCAGGAAAGTAGAGCGTTTGGGGGGGCGCTGGCAACTAAATGTCTCAGGCTTGAGGAAGGACGAAACTTCAAACTCTAGACCCTAAACCTGAGGTCTTGCAACCCAGAACCCCGAACCCTGAACCCTACACCCCAAAAGCTCCAAACCTCAAAGAGTAGACCGTAAGGAATATAAACCCCTCCTAGAGCTCAATGCCCAAAATACCTGCTGTTCATTACAGAGTTGGAGCTTTACATATCACCAAGAAACCTCCGCTTTCGATTCCATTTTACATTTGGTTGCTCCATTGGATTTTCTGTTACTGTGTTCCTTCTTTTGTAGACTTGGAGCCCCAGCACACATCCCACTCTTTGAGGCTCCGCGCGCAGCGGAGGACTGGACAGTCGCGGAAGAACTCCGCACGTGTCATCGATGAACCGTCCTTCAGGGGCTCCCATTGGCTCAAGGATTTAAGGCTTGGGGCCTGTAGGATCTGATTAGTGTTTAGGGACTGGGTGCTTAGGTTTTGGGATCGTGGGCTTCAGATTCATAAGTGGGTGCAGGGTTGACAGACTTAAGGTTTAGGAATTTGGGTTGAGGGCTTGAAATCGGTTAGTACCAAACCGTATAGTCTCAACTGAGTCTGAGGCTCTGGATTCAGCCGATCCTGGTGGCATGGCAAAAGCTTCCAGAGTTACCTACATACAGCCTGAAGTAATACTGCATGGGGAGTTACTGTCAAAATTAGCTCTATGCAGCCCCAAAGACGTTCCCTATGTATCCATATCCTCACCACCCCCCCCCCCTCTCCATCTTCAGTAACCTCCACATGATCTGCCCCCTCGGAAGGAGAGTGCATGAGCCTAGGGCTTTGGTTTGCCATGAAGGTGTGTAGCCCTGTAAGCCCCCTTGAGTAGATAGAGTGTGGCTTTGGGTTTATTATAATGAGATCCCCATATACCCCATATACCCCGATATACCCCATATACTATGTACTTAGGGGGGACTTTAAGCACTGACAAAGACCCAGGTGCAAACATGTACTTCGGCCCCACGATACCTCTGCCTCCAACACGAAGGGTTAGGTCATAACCTGAAGGCTTCTACTCCTCATCATGCTTTGAATATCTTGACCTGACATGAAGCTGCCAAGAAGGACATAACTTAGCCTAACTTCCCCGAACTCATATGGAATCCCAGATACACCCCTCCGTAGAGAAAGGCGGTCTTTGTAATTAGGGACCCTTGTGGGTTTGCCTGGGGAGCACAAGCTTCCAGGCAGAGTCACAGAGTTGAAGACTGAAATCTCTGCTGTCGTGGCTTTATCCCAAACAGGGGCCCATAATATGAGACACTCCTTACAATCCCTGCGGGCGCACCTTCAACAACATTCCTAAACAATGCCTCTCTTGGCACTATCCAGTTCTTCTGCGACGGGGTGTCTGCGGCAAGCAGTTTGGGACCAGCAGAGTCTCTGATACAACAAAAGTAGCCCTCAATGGCAAACGGAATAAAATACCCTAGACCAACGCCATCAATTCGCAAGCTCGCTTAACTTCATGCGTGGTAGCTTCGGCTAATCAAATCTCAATGATGGTGAATACTCCCGATATAGAGTGCCATTATATGCAATCTGAATGGGAAGCGTACTAGGAGGCAGGAGATTACAGAGCGTTTCTCAACCTGGTCCCTATAGGAGCTCTAAGAGGGCGCCCAATACTCTGCCCAAAGTGACACGCTTTAAGCCCAAAACCCTTAGATTTCTCCACCATGTTCCGTCCTCTGCCTTGTTCTTTCCCATCCCCTTCCCCTTGCCTGCAAAGTTGCAAGTTGAGAGGTTTAGGATTCAGGGACGTTTATGTCTCATTTCTGGTCTTTGCTCCTTTTGATACCTTGCCGCGGGTAGCCTCTCAACAGGCTCAGTTGCATCGCGTATAGAGATGGCTTCAGAAGGCATGTCTAAGGCAGATGAATTAAGGATTAAACTCTGAGCCTTCCATACCCCTCGAATAGTCGCGAGCATGTCCAATCCTGCAAAATGACCGTCCCCCATGCTCGCATGCAACTCCAACAAGTAGCCCTTTCAAGAGTCAGGAGTCTGTACCGGACCCCTTTAATGGTGATTTGGGGGGCGGTTTTCCAGGGATTAAGGGTGGAGCTTTTAGGTTTGCCGTTTAACAGCGTTCAGGGACCTTGAACAACTTGCAAAATCTGATGTCTGAGGTTTTCACGTTTGATAGGTTCGAGACTTCCGGTAATTGTTTCCAACTTTGGCCCAAACATTCTTCTCTAAACTAGAAGATCCTCTTTAACCACCACATGTTGAACCCTACATGGAGGGCCCTCAGATCTGTTACATAGAAGAACATCCTTCCAAATGAGGTCCCGTGAATTGACAAAATCCCTATCCTAGGGGCTCACATAGAGGGCGGGAAATTCTGAGCACCATCCTCATGCCCCTTCGGCCCTAAAACTTTCAATCAAAACCTCAACCCAAACCTGCTAGCACCGAGCACAAGCCATCCCCGAAAAACCTCCCCATTAAGAAATCTGACTGTAGGGACCCTTCTTGTAAAATTCCGGCCCGAAGGATGTCCAAAAGTATTCTCCAGAATGTCATAGGCATGTATATGTGTATATATATATATATGACGAATATGATTTCCAAAAAGTCCAAGCCCTGCATCCATGCATGGAGCCTCTCTACGACCAATCTTTTCAGGAACTCCCACCCTGTTCTGGGAAGTCCAGACTTAGGGATTAGGATTTAGGGGGCTTAGGGTTAAGATCCATGGCCTAGTTTTAGGATGGCTTAGGGTTTGGGGTTAGAGCGGGTCTAGTAGGGAGTGGCATAGCAGCCTATGGATCCTTAATTCGAGGCCTTTGCCGCCTTTCTTCTCGCCGGGCTTCTTCGCTGCCTAGGCAGGAGCAACAGAAGAGAACTCGAGATGACGAATAGTTCCACATATCTGGTTCCTTCTTGGAAATAGGGTTTAGGGTTTTAGGGTGTTCAGGTTTGGGGCGTTTAAGGTTGTAGGATTTAGGGTTTGGGGGCTCAGGGCTTAGGGTTTGGGGCTTAGCTGGCTACCCCAATGCAAGAAGCTTGAAAAAGCATAAGTCAATGTTCTATATTAAGGGTTTGACAAAGATTTGTTCGCAGAATGACACTCTAAGATTTTTGTATAGTCACGATATAATGGGCTTTCGTAGAGTACCACTTCAAGCCATGGGGTTCTCGAAAAGTTTCGCAGTCTGGATTTCAGGTTTTAAGGTACCTAAAAATCCCTTGAAAGGGGCCATGGGGACCTTAAGATAGGGACGCGCGTCTAGGGATTAAGAAATTGAGGTCCACGGCTCAGGAGTGAAGGCATAGGAGCTGCAGACTTAGGGCTGAGGGTTTGAGGGTTCACTGGGGTAGGGGGTATAGTGGCTCCATGTATGTCATGCAGCGGCCTAATTTAGTTGAATAAAGGCCTGCGGGATGGACTAGACTGCAACTATAACAGGATTGTTAGGGCGATGTTTTGCACTCTTTGTGGCCTCGACATCATTGGAACTATTGGGGGGGAGGACTATAGGGAGTGCTACAAGAAGTCACATGCTGACACTGACCATGCAACCCCAGATGAAAAGTCAGCGTGCATCGTGAAAAGAGTTTGTTTTTTTTTATTCTGAAAACCATTTGAAAAACTCCCGCAGGCGGCGGCTCCTGAATAAGGGAATGCCATGCTGCGATAGGCTTGCACAAAGGAACCTCATGGGTTTGTACAACAGAAGCATACTCAGATTATGGTTTTTAGGGTCTAAACCCCTTAAAGGGGGGTTACACAGGGGATTCTTATAGGGGTTACTACTAAGGGGGATATTAGGTCTTGCTTTGGAGTCCCCCTTTTTTGCTCCTATAACCCTCGCGATAACAACACCAGGGCCGTGATGTGGAGACTTCGGGTGCACACAGGAGTTTCCCCATATGCCCTCCGCCAGCTGTACATACTTAAATGGGGACTACTTGCGGCTTGATGGAAGGACTTCCCCAAGAGTTGAAAATGCGGTCATCACTGTATTTTATTTCTCAAATCTGCACTTTACAGTCCTATGTACTAGCTAGGAGTGATAAGCAGCATTGCACCCGCAGCTATGGCTTGCTGGTCAGACCCAAGAACCTCCACGTAAACATCCCTCAAATCGACAGTACAGCCCATGCGACAGGCTCTTCGAGAAGCTTTTGTCTCATGCAAACCGCTACCAGAGAGTCTGCAGAAGTTCACGTCTCGTACCGCCGTCAAACTTATCATCCTCTCGATTCTGCAGCCTCCTTTGGAGGGTCCAGTTATAGCCCTGCAGGGGAATTCCCCAACATGGAGGCCCTTTTGGAAGCCTCTATACCAAGGATTTTGGATATTAGGGGGGACCCGTCTGTGGGCATTCCTTCTTAGACCCTAGGAAGCAACCTTCGACATACATCCTCCCAGACCACAAGGTTCCCTTTGCGATCACCTTGTCACGAAGGCCCCAGACTCCCCCAACTTTTGAACTCCAGACTGACTGAAAACACAATCAAAGCCCTAAACTCTAGACCTGCAACGGCCAAAAGCTTCCCAAAAAACAAGTGTCCTCCAGACTAGAACTTTCAAACCCTAAAGACAAAACCTAAATGATCCTTACATGTGTTACACGCAAACCCCCATTATAGCTCCTAAATTCAACCCTCCACTCCCTGCCTTGGTTGGAGCTGCCACTGCTGGCTCAAGCGCGAGCTGGTCCTGGCTACAGGCACATGGGTTGCAGGATTTGGGGGGGGTTTAGGGTCTAGGGGCCTAGGGGCTTAGGGTTCAGGGTGCGGGTGTTTAGAGGTTTGGGGGTGTTAGGGGTGCAGGATGTTGGGGTAAGTAATTTGTTTAAGAGTTTAGAGGTGTTGGGGTCTAGGGCCCGAAAGGTCATGGTGTTTAATCGTCCTCCCCCTGACGATAAGTGACGACCCGCCTCAGTAATAAAACAATCGCTCGGTGCATCCATAATTGAGGAGGTGTTGCTGTTCAGATTTGTTGTCAATAATAAATGGCGGCATGTAACTATAAGCTAGGAAACAAAATGTAATCCGTGGCTTCGATTCGGTTTTCGACATCTGTTCAAACATCTTCGAAATGTGGCGCTCTGTTTAGTGCTGCCCCGCTAAAATCCGGGGGCCACAAATCAAGGAAGGGTCGGCAACAAACGGGCTCCCTCTAAGGGCTGTGGGGTTTGACTTGAAGAGGATGACCTGGACACCTATAGGGCGCCAGAAACACAATCAGAAAAGAGGTCTCCATATTAGCCCGAAACACGTCTATATGCGAAAATGTGCGCAACAATAAAAGTCACATCAAGTCAATAGAAAGTCTGGAACCAAAAGTGAAAACTCGAAATTGCAATCAAACTTGCGCTACATCATGATATGTAAATGTCTGTAAATGGTTTCTTTCTACAAGACTTCAATAAGAACAACGAGGAAATGAAGGATGTGTCTAATCCTGAGGACTCCTGACCGCAGTCAAGAAAGGATTCATCAATCAGAAGAAGTTAGGGATAAACTGGCATATGCCATTGCGACTTGAGCCCTAGTTAGTTGATGAAGTCTTGGGGGTCAGGATGTATGGCTTGTAGCTTGAACCGTTTAGGCTTTGGGAGGGAGCATAAACATGTTCTCCATCATGACTGGAAGGTCACACCGATGGTGCCCAGCCGGGGGTGAGATTCTGCTGGTGGTACAGTCTTCGTAACAGTACTAGTAACAATAAGATTAACCTCAACACGAAGACTAGAAGCAATAGTACAGCAATAAGAATGGGAATAGTAATCGTCATCTTAACAGTAATGGTAATATTACTAATCATGATGACAATACCAGTCAGAGTAGCAAACCCTAAACTCTAAACTCTAAACCATAGTAACGGTCATACTTGCAAGCAGCAATAAGACAGTTGATTTGGAGAAGAAAAATGTGACTGTCATGTCATTCGGCCCTTGGGAATGTCGGTACTTGGGAGGATGCTCTGCAAGTATATGTAAGAGTTTAAACTTTTGGCCCGTTGACTTTGAAGCAACGCCCATTCAGTCAACAGTAACGGCCTCGGCCACAGGGGGTGCATCAATGTCGATGGGGGTTTGGGATGAGTAGGGTGACCACTTACCGCCTGAATCCTCCAATGCAGTTCCTTCTTGGTATGGCACGACTTCCGCTTATCGTTCTGATGATATACTACCTCCAGAAAGGTACTACATTGGCGGGGTTTGGTGCATGTGTCTCCGTTGGGAGCTCTCCCAAGTAGCAGTGGCCGTAGAGATGGGATAGAAACCTCAATATCAGGGTTACTGGTTCCACGCTGGAATACCCTTACCCTTATATATGTGCAACAAAAGAAAGAACAGCGATTTAGTGCTCCGGAGGTTTCTACTTCTGACCAAATGCCAAAGACCCTCTCGTAGGTTGTCCCTTAATACTACATCCTAAGCTCTGACCCGGGAACATCCCCCCCCCCACACCACGGGCATGTGTGTACAACGGTATGTACATATGTATAGCAGGGGACACTTCTGACTGGGGGGCGGGTCCTGTTGGAAGAGGGGATTGACTACGAGAAATGGTAGCTTCCTCAACTAGGGGGACCCCACCATGGACCTCAAAAGACTGTAACCCTTTGTCTGGGGACCCTCAGAAAAGATTCTCTAATTTTGGGAAATCCTAAACCCCTAAACTTTGGAAACCCCCACATATTCTGACAGGTGTCCTTCACTTGATGCCCGCCACCACCTACATAAAAACCTAAACACGAAAATAAAACCTTAAGCCTAAACCCTAAACCCTGCAACCCTAAACCCTAAAACTCTAAACCCTAAAGCCCTAAAACCCTGAACTCTAAACCCTGAAACCCTAAAACCCTAAACCCCAGCCCTGACTTCTAAAACCCTTGGGTTCATCCAACTCTGGGCCTTTGCCATCTTGGCTTTCTGCTCATACACCGCCTTCTGTGCCTCTCAAGACTTTTGTTTGAAGGGACCATCTCGGTAATTAGTACTTCTGATCTAGGGGTTGGGGGGGGGTCTAGGGCTTTAGGGTTTAGAGCTTTGGGTTTGGAATACGTATTACATGAGGGGGATAGAGATTTAGGGTTTAGAGCTTAGGGCTTGGAATATGTTATACATGGGGGCTGAAGTCAGAAATCCTGACCACTTAGACAATTTTTAGCTCAGCAGGGCGTTGGAGCTCTCGGTTCTGCGGCATGTCGTCGAAAACATGGCTGGGCTTGGGTTCAAATTAGTCATAATGTATCGTGTCCTTATAGCCCCAGGCATGGGTCCATTCAATATCGCGCCCCAAGTGCTACATGAGTCCCCTAAGTATTGGTAGATGGTCAATTGTTGGGATACCTTTACATAGACAGTTATGACCCCAATATACTTTAGTAGTTTCCATGTTATTTTCCATTATCCCAATATTACCCCCTATATAATCCCTAGATAACCCCAATTTACCATAGTAGTTTCCATTTTAATTTCAACCTTAGCCTCGCAGCGGAGGAATGTGTGGAACTGTAGAGTCCGGGCCCTAAAGCCTGCGACTACATCTAACTATGGATTTTTGGATCTCCGGGAAGTTCAGAACTTTGGCCATGTGCTGCGAAAATGCAGTGACAGCGTTAGAGATTCTGTCGGGGTAGATGTTGGGAATCTCCGATGTCGGCGCACACGTAAGGTGACTGTGGTTGCGCAGGCTTTTGTACCTCGAGCTTTAGCTATGCGGTCCCCGAATACCCACCAAAAGGATTGGATCCTTGTCTTGTAACTTTGAGAAATGCCCGCCTGGGCCCACAAGCTTAACCTAAAGCAAAAACATAAATCCTAAGCCACATATTTCCAAGCACTAAGCCCGAAACCATAAGCCCTAAACCTCAAAACCTAAACCCAAACCTGAGGCCTCATCCACCATCTTCCACTTTTCCGGGATGGCTTTGCAGATTTCGGCAAAAGTTGGCCTTGCGGCGGCAGGTCGTGCAGGTTCAGAAGTCAATTTGTTGGGATGGTTCCGAGGCTCCAAGTCGATAACAATACCTGGGTTATAGTTAGGGTTATATAGGGCTATATTGGGGATATTGGGATAATGGAAAATAAAATGGAAACTACTATTAAGGATTTAGGGTTTACATTGGGCCCTGAGGTCTACAAATAGTACCTACACGGAGCCTTAGGATTAGGGTGTATGCTCTATTTCGGGGTAGGCTCTGCGGCGCAACTTCGACAGAAGACGGAGGACAACTTGCACCATTTTGATCCCCAAAGCACTGCCTTGCCTCGGACGTCAGGTCTCTGAGGTGATAAAGAATTGGTAGTTTCCATTTTCTTTTTCTTTATCCCTATATGACCCCAATATAACCTTAATATTCTGTCTACTGAAGGGGAACTATAAGGTTTAGGGGTCTTTCAGAATTCTCTCCAACCACAGTAGGGCTGAGGTTTAAGGCTCATGGTTTAGGGTTGAACATTCGGGCTTCAAGCTCAGGAATCAGGGTGTACTCTAAGTCATGATTCCAGCTGGTACTTTAGATTATATATAGATAGCAGAAATTCGACTTCAGTTTCAGGGAACATCCAGTGTAGGGTTTAGGCAGGGCATCCAGCAATCAGTGACCCAGACAGCTTAGACTCTCAAGTTATTAGGGTTTAGGGTTTAGGGCATTTTGGGTGGATGGAAGACATCTTGCACCACCCAGAAAGGGACCCCCAAATTGGACAGACCCACTCAATAAAAAAGAGGCGAATGGACAAATGTTCACGGAACCTACGGCTTCTTAGCGGGACTGTAGTATCTGGGGTCCCTGATCTACCTGACCTAGGGCTTACCGTTTCATGGCCAGGAAAAAATGAACTACCCCGACAGTGACAAGATCAGTCCTGTAAATGGCACATTCCGAAAACGTGGAACCCCAACATCTGGTTACCTACTGGGATAGCATGTATATGATAATTCCATACATGTGCATCTAACCGTGGCCCCAAAGATCTTAATAAGTCTGAGGCTGTTTCCACCCATGACTTCCAAGGGAGGAGCCGTATTTAACCCCGAAGCCCCAAACCTTAAATTAACCTTAAACCCTAAACCCTAAACCCTGAATTAACCCTAGCAACAACTCTTAATCTCCAAGTCTTAAGCCTCAAACCCTGAGCCTTACTCAGGGTAATTCGAAAAAAAAATAACTCTCAAGTTAAGGCCATTTTGGTACTATTCCTCATATAAACCACCATTTAGGGTGAGGTCGAGTGAGGTTGCTTTAATGTGCCCAGCTTACATCTTAAACTTAAGCGGGAAAACCTTCGAATAGTAAGCCCTAATTGCCAAGACATGCCTGCAAGCAAAACAAGTGAACCCTGAAACCCTAGAAACCACAGAACTTAAATCCTGTAAGCGGTAAACCCTAATCGACCGAACCCCTTCCTCTAAGGCTCCCATGCAGGAATTACGTACAGACTTGAGGACTCAAGGTAAGCAATATTCATAGACTTCGAGCCCCAGGGTTCTGAAAGAAAGCTTGAGGCCGGGCTTTCGCTGCAGCGAACGCTCCAGGTCCTCAACCTCAAGCGTTTCAGCTTTCAGGCTTGAGGAGGACTGAAGTCTTTGGAACTATAAGTGTATTATATTATGTTGGGATAATGGAAAATGAAATGGAAACTGCTATATAGTATATTGGGGCTATATTGGGATAAATATGGAAAAATAAAAGGAACCTATAGGGTCTAGAAAATGGGGTTTGGGGCTTCGGGCCAAAGAATGAGGCTTAGAGGCACAGGCTTCAGGATTCGGATTTTGCATCTAGGATCTTAATGTTAGGGCTTAGGGTCTGGGAGGTTGGGTTCAGGGTTTGGGCTTTAATACCCTGAACCCTAAACACTGCAACCTAAACCCTGCCTCAGGTTATGGGATTTGGGGCCGCTACCTTCCCCGGAATCCGGTTCAAAGTCATATTGATATAGTGCCCTTAGCTATATCAACGGATTATGAGGGAGGGGATTTTAAGGGTTAACTACAGGCTTACGTGAGATTCTGAGGCGTTTCTGGGGGAACACTTGCGTTTTATTAGATCTTGAGCAGTAGGGGGTGGGGGAACACTAGAATCTTCTTAGAGTTTGAGGAAAAGGGATTGTGATCCCGAGTGGCACTTATGGGGTTTTGAAATCTAACAGCGTATAAATAAAGCTGAACAAGGCTTGGGGCTTAGGGTCTATATGAGTCAAGCCCTTGTGTGAGCACAACCCCTTTACTTCAGAACCTGCTGACTGGGCTGGCAAGCCTTTAATGTGGGCCTTCATGAAATCGTCCTGTGAATCTTGCTGCGTCAAGCCCCCAAAAACGCTGAGAAATCATAAGCCCCAAAAACATCCCCAATGTGGGTTCCCTTGGACTGTTTGCTGATTTCGCTTTCTCTCGAAGCTCCTCCAAACGCGATACTCGGCAGTTGTTTATATTTAAAGATCACCACTTACCTGTATTGAGTTGGTAGGAAGTTATCATCAAGATGTCTGACACCCGTGGGTTCGGTCTGAAAATTATAGAAACTCCAGAATCTAGAATGTCTACCCTAAACCCTACACATAGACCAAAGCTCCTTAAAAGGACCGCATTTTGTCCTTCTATTCTGAAACCCGTTGACTGAGCTTCGCGGCTACACTGGCCCGCTTGTCCTTCGTCCAAAGAGCGTAGGCCGACGGTGCCTGAAAGCGGGGATTTGGATTGAGGACATCGGTAGTGGGGTTCATGTATAGGGTTCACGGTTTAGGGATTTAATCCAAAGGGTCGACGTACCTAAAGAGTAAAGTCCTGCACGCTTGTAAAGGGATACAGTATGGGGATCAGAGCACAACAACATATGAATCGTGGCCAGCGTACCTGGACAGCACACCAAGAAACATGTGCTACCTAGGTCCTTCGACCCGTCGCGTAGCGCTTCAGAAGAAAAAGGCTTTGAAGGATCTTTTGAGGTCCATTCACAACTTGAGTTTAAAATGGTACTCCTCAGGAAGAATCCCTATATAATCTCTGCGCAAAACATAGTTACCATGAGGTTTGTACAAAGGTCGTTTACAGAGGTCGTACGGAAAGGGCGTATGGGGGTATATGGGGACAATGCAGATTCAAATGGAAAAACACATGGAAGTGACATGAAACATGCAGGTTGCAGAGATAAACGTATCCTTGGGATACCTGGGGGTCCCGTTTTTCAAGACTCCGGTTGAAGCTCAAGCTCAAAAGTTAAGGAGCCTAGGATTCAGGGTTTGCCGTCGTGCCAGGAAAACATTCAAAGAGAACTGCGCAGCCTTGAGTCTCCATCTAATTGTGAAAAGACATTACTGAAAAGAATGTCAATAATAGTAAATATAGGAGTAGCAATAATCTATATTGGAATAATATTGGGATAATGGAAAAGAAAATGGAAATTTCTATAATCTTTATCTACAAGAGTCTTGCACTGTCAGGAAGCTAACTGGCCTTATCACTGGTGAGGAAGGTGCTGAACAGCCCTGCGTGACTCCTTGTGCCTCAGACAGAGAACCCTCTTCCTACCATACCTCAGGCGGCCCCGGGGTTCAAGCCACCTCAGGGGGTCCCAAAATTTGAGGCTCCTTGTGACAGATGCTATACGCAGGACATAACAGTTTGGTGCATACAAGCGTTGGGCAACCCCAACCCCTCTTGAGGACCCTCTCACTATCATATGACTATGGAACAGGGTCCTAATGGTGGGGTTGGGGTTACCAGATTCCGTGTATTACCTGAACCCCATAAGCCATCGTCGCCATCTAACTTTCGATTTCTCAGCCTGTTATCCACAATCCTCTTAGTTCACAAGCACGGCGTACTACTTGGAGCCCGGGCTTGTGCTCTGCATCGCGACATTCTCAAGCTTAACCCTAGTATCTGAAACTTATAAACCCTAAGCTCCAAAGCCTGAACCCTAAAGAAACAAGGCCCAAACCCCAGAAAAGCTAAATCACATCCCAAACCCTGAACCTTGAAGCCTCAACCCTAAACCCCGAACCCCAATCTCGATCCCTTTCGCCTTTCTCTTCTTCGGGGCGGGCTCCTTGATGGGTGACAACGGCTCGGGTGCGCTAGGTGCAGGGGCTCCAGCAGCCTCAAGCTAGTTAGGGGCTCAGGGTTTAGGGGTTTAGGGTTTAGGGTTCAGGGGTTTAGGGTCAAGGGTTCAGGGGTTTAGGGTTCAGGGTTCGGGGGTTTAGGGTTCAGGGGTCTAGGGTTCAGGGGTTTAGGGTCTAGGGTTCAGGGGTTTTGGGTCTAGGGTTCAGGGGTTTAGGGTCTAGGGTTCAGGGGTTTAGGGTTCAGGGGTTGAGGGTTCAGGGGTTTAGGGTCTAGAGTTCAGGGGCCTAGGGATTAAGGAACTTGAGCACTAGATACTCCAATTTGAAACGAGGATGGAAACTGAAATGGCAAGTAAGTTAATAGGGATTGTAGGAGTTGCCTGATTCAAGGGTCTTGGGTTTATAGAGGTTAGTGCAATCTGGGGCTCAGCTGTGGCCTTCTAAGCTTTAAGCGAAGGTTGAAGGAACCCTTCAGGCTTTGCGTGTATGTTTACAAGTTTAGCTACAAGAACTTTCAGACACTTTTTAGACCATAGACTCCTCCACTGAGCACCATGGGGACTCCGCTGGAAACTTAAACTAGTATATATATTTACAACAGGGTAATAATAGACTCCGCAACATGGCCCATACTACG
>CAJNIZ010039779.1:155455-183211 GCA_905231905.1 Symbiodinium pilosum | reverse complement strand
GTAGTCTTGGTGGCAGCACTTGAATCTAAATATATATCAATTATATTGAATTCGGATTTTTTGATTGAGATTTTGATTCTATTGATATGAGATTTCAATTGAAGATGCTTAATTAGTAATATTAAATATAAGATTTTGTAGATCTGATAATTGCGAATATTAAAATGTAAATTTTTAATATCTTCTCTCAATGAGTAATTCATCCGTATTAAATAGGGTTCCGGACGGCTTTAGAATATCATAATATGGATTTTTGAAATTTATATATTCTATATATATATATTAATTCATATGATTTATTAAATATATATATTTTGAATCGATATATATTCTATATAGATATTTTCTCGTTATATTTTATATTATAGAGATATGATATTAGAATTCATAAATATAATATATTATAAATGAAAAAATATATTTAAAATAAAAGATTTAGTAATTGATTCGTAATTAGAGCGCAAATATTTTTTATCGAGATAATATAAATATTAAGTTGAAGGGGTTAGATTCTTTTATGATATAGATATTTCGTTAGCGCATGCGTTGATAGCTAATTCTTGAGATAGGTAGTCGCTAGAAATTCTTGTATATATAAATTTAAGCGAATTATTATATAATAATATCTACTATATTAATAATTCCCTAAATTCATTAGATTTTCAAGAATAAGGAATATGATTAAATAAAACAGAGGTTTATATCTTTTTATATATCAAGGTTATGTCGATTTAAAATATGAATTTTGCGAAAAAATGGTAGTAGACACTATTTCGAAAGAAATATTAATTATTATAATATCTTTATCTAGATTACGGATATCATCATATATACGAAGATTGGCAAGGGCAAATATAAATCGTAATCTTAAGATTTAAATTTCAATGATTCTGAATAATATCGGCATAGATAATTAAGATTTCTAATCGTGCAACTTCCGCCTCCGATTTTCTCCTCATTTAGATTGTCTGCGCGATGGCTCAGAAGAGAACGTAAATCTTCATAGATAATAACGATCAAATCTATAAATTCTATATTATTTTGATAGACAATCTCGATTTCATATATTTTTCTGGCCACGTTAATCATCAAAGCAATATAGATTATATAGACAATTATTCCAAAAGATGAGAAGATGCCCGACAACCTTCGAGATTTTTAATTGTCTCCTCCGTATAAATATCTCGGATATCTTGAAAGTTAAAGAAGCTATTAGAATATATTATATATATGAAAACCTAAATCGTACGCTCATAGAAATGACCGTAAATCTTCCTTGAGAAAATTATTTTTCATCTTTCAATTTTTTTCAATACGAATCAAAAAATCATGCAATTCCTTATTCTATCATCGAGCATTTAATATCAATTTCTTGAAAAATTTGCATAAGAAAAATATATTCGTATATTAATGATTTTAAATAGACGAAGATTCGTTGACGATATAGAAATATAGATTAGATCGATTATTATTCTAAATTATCGAATTTATATTTGAATTTGATATCTTCATATTATATTTTCAATAATCTCCAATATCGAAAAATTGAATATCTTTCTTGAAAGAACTATCTTGAAGAAGATATATATATATATTTAATAATCTTTTCTTTTCATATTAATTCAGAAGAATTATATATATATCTTAATAATTCTGCCTAAGAATTCAAAAATCCATATCCAATATATTTAATAATAAATATATCATTAAATCAATAAATTGAAACATATATATATTAAAATTAGAAATCGAAAAATTCGAGAGATCATCAAATCATTCTCTATTCTTATCGATTAATCAATAATTCGATATAGATGAAATATTGATTAATAATAAAAAAATCGAAATTTCAAAGATTAGAAATTCCGATTATTTCGATTAATAAATAAATAGAAATATATTGTCTTATAAGAAAATGATACGAATTTATTTTTTTATCCGAATCAATTAATATATATGATATTAATATTCTTAGAATCATCCGAAATCATGATCCCAAGAATATATTCTACTATAATAGATACGAGATTACGGGCTCGCCGCATTGCTAACCTCCGAACCGCCATACAATATAATACATCCGCCATCTCCCGCCGCCCATCGCCCCTTACCGCCATCGACCTTGCTGCTGCCGCCGTCGCTAGCCCTGCCGCCTCTGCCGCCGATGCTGCTTATCCGAATCCTATGATTCAAAAACCTTAGAATCGTAGATCATCTTAATATCGATTCTCCGAAACCATGATCGCACGAAATCGCAATACTGCAACAATCGCAAAAACGCCATTTTGCCCTTCGCAAACGCCATCTCCCCATCTGCTGCTACCTACCACCACAATCATCTAGTGACTACATCCCGGATATTTCGAACGTCCTAATTTTGCCAGACCGGTTATCTTGAAGGTCCTAGTTCCCATAATATCCCATAATTAAAGGAAATTCGGATTTTTTGATCCATATAAAACGTGCGCAAATATAAAACGTAGAAAATCTGTAGCGATTTATAGAGCAAATATTTCTTCCCTCCCAGTCATAGTAAATATTTCTTTTTTCAAGATTCATTCAATTTATTTAAGAGTATTTAGAATATTGAAAAATTCAAGAATTCTTGAGCGTCAAAAAATCAATATCAATACGAGAGATATATCGTTAGAATAATATCTTATTAAATCGATAATTCTTATTCCCAATTAATAATAAATATATAAAATAAATATCGACGAATATATATCTAAAGAAAATATTCAGAGAGTTATCAAATCGACAGAACGAGAGCCTATCAAATTTAATAGAAAATATACGAAATACATATTTCGATCAATGTAACGAACCAAAATATAGAAAGATTAGTAAATGAAAATCCTAGTTACTTAAATATCAATCCGAAATCCAAAATCTTCGAGAATTAAAATCGGCCGTGTCTATCTGTAGAGATAATGATAGGGGGTCCCTATAATAAGGACTATAGTAGTTGGGGTCCCCTTATTTTGAGAAATTACTATTTAGAAATTCCAAAATTCCAAACTAAGAGAGAGCCCGGCCTACGTTAACACTCAAGCCGCCTCGCAAGCAACCCCAGAGAAAGAAATAACTATGGCATACGAAAAAGAGAAAAGAGCGCATAATAGTATCCGAGATTTTTATTCCTATCTTCTCATTCAAAAATCGTAAGGATTTTAAAGCCTCTTTCTTTTCAGAAGGATTTCGGATTTTTAGAGCTCCAGACCCGCAGCCCCATAGGTCAAGTATACTCTCAGCTGAAGGGGGTACTGCTTTTCGGAGGTCTGGAACACTTGATCCCTAGGGCTCTTCCTCGCAGGTGCGTGTGCAATCCAGATTTCAGGGCCAATCTACATTCCGACCCCTTGCACCTCAACCTGCCACGCAGCCCACGTCCGACAACGCCCATTTGTGCTTGCTCCAGCGATGTGGCCACAGCTTTGCTATACGTGCCGCCGACCCTGCATCATCGGATCTCCGGCTCTCCAAGGGGCCTTCCCCAACCCCACCCTTTTCAAAGCTAGCCCCAAGCCCGTCCTGGGCTGAAAAAAATGGAACCCGACGATGCTGATGATGTTGGTTTGCCGAAGGAGGCCAGCATCATCAGCATGATTGGAGACCCATTTCTCGTTTTTGGGGCCTTTTAGTCTGCCTGCGCGCTCTTGGCTAGGCATCCTGGTATAATGCGCCGCGCGCGCAGTGCGCGCAATCCTGGCGTTCTCGGGTTGCCCGCCCTTGACGTCGGCCCCTAAATATTCCTGGAACATATTTGCATGTTCCAACTCCCACATCCAAGATTCCTGTATTTCCTATTTGATGCCGCTCGCAAGAATCAAGCCATTTTTCATTTCGAGAAATCTATGGGCAGAAGCAGTTTTGCGAATTGATGCAGCAGTTGCATGTTCACTGACATTGAATTGAGGCAGAGGATACTGCACCCAGCTGCGCAGGTTGATGACTCAAGGACTTCTTTGGCAAGGACTTCTCCAAAGAGGCATTCAGAAAATCAGCTCCTGTCTGTTGCAATCACGATGCAACCTTTGTCAAGCGCAACATGTTGCTGAGCCCTCGCTCCTCGGATCGTCGCCACGCAGCATTGTAGGCCGCATAGTGGCTGTCCTCACAAACTCCCAACTAGTTAAGCCGTGCGCCACATCACCGTCGATTCTGCATCCCACTATGCTGCTCTCCCGCCGCACAGCGCGATCTGGCAGATCGTTGAGCAGCGTGGTTGGTGCTGCGTTGAGGGAACCTCAGCAAGCATTTTGATGTAGACCAGTGTTGCTGCGGGCAGGAATCATGCTCAGCTCTGCTCCAGGTGCTGTAACATTGTCTTGCACGCGAGCTGAGATTGGCAATTCCAGCCGACCAGTGCCCAACTTGCGCAAGGCCAACCGAAACGGTCAAACATTCAGGCACTCGCGATCGCACGAACCTCTCTGAGCTTGGCATGCAGGGCATCTCGGCTGCTCGATCTGTCAGCCACGTTAGCCGCGCATAACACATGCAGTCTACGTAAGAGCCCGTCCTGGGAGCCATCCGTTCACGTCCGCTACCCGGTGTGAAAGCAATGGGCTCCGTATTTCTTTCCGACCCTGCGCATGACGCATCTTTCATGGACAGGCTTCTAAGATGTGCAGTCTGCCTGTCCATTCGTCCCCGCTTGGTGCCGCGACCTGGACTCAACTGAACCAGTGCGGGGTCAGTGCCAAAACCAGATCTTCAGAATGTTCTTCCGCTGCCGCGGCCTCTCCCAGCCGTCGCAGACGTGTCCTTAGAATCTGCGCACAAGTCTCGTCCAGAAATCTGCGATGCTGAGTGCCTGACATGAGTGTTTGGTACCACTCGTCCTGCACATCTGGCGCCGAAAACAGATGTTTCTCGTAACTTGTATGTTGATGCACAGATGACACAAGCAACGGAGCACGCTAGCGCATATATATATATATATATGTATACACATGATTGCGCAGACATACGCAAGCCAGGCATGTCCTGTACGGGCTGTTGTTCTCTGGAGCTCGCTGCTCCCTCGCCAGGTGCTCGTGCAAAAGTCTTTGACCAAAAACACGCACTGAGCACAGCTATTCATAGCCCTGCGACCTCTCTGAGGCGCCACCGGCGCATGGGCTCCCGCATCTCCCTGTCTTCGTTTCCAGCCCGACATGGTCGTCTCGGGCTTAACTCTGGATTTGGCTGGGCTGGCGGTGTCGGGCTGGACATTGGCAAGGAAGGCGATGTATGAGAAGGCATTGGTGCCAGGCATGGTCTAGAAGGCGGTGTGTTTGGAAGCACAGATGCTCCAAATGTGGCAGTTGATGGGAAACTTATGTCAGAGAGGATGGGTGGAGGAAGTGTGGTAACTGGTTCGCGGGGTGCCATTCGAGAACCGCCTGCGCACCTCAGGAGAGTGCTGCACGTCTCAACCTCCACCCTGTCCTGAGACACTTGCTCTAAAGAAACGCTCAGCTGCTCACGGTCGAGGTGGCGGGCAAGCCGAGGATGGCGGCGCAGGGGGGTGCAAGGCAGCCTGCCGGGGCGAGAGCATCAATAACAAAATGCAGCAAACACAACGACATTAGTTCAGCCTCTCTTTCCAGCCCGCAGATGCGGCAGAACGAGGAGTCTGGCAAGTGCTCCTCTCTTCAAGAGACAGTTAAGTTAAGCAGCTGCTTCCAGTCGTCAATCAGTGCAAGCTGGGTCTCTTGCTATGTTGCAATGCCTGCAGCGGCCAACCTCTAGAGCAGAATCAATGTCAGCTTGGCAAATCCCAGACATATGAGCTATAGTCTAAACTCCTGGTATCCCCCTTAATATACCCTATAGTAGTCCTCTATATAATCCCCTATATAACTCCCCTTTAAGGAGTTTAGATTATAGTACATATGGCAAAACCTCGTCAAGCGCCGGTGCGGGGGCTGTCCGGGGTGTTGGTCGCCATGGTTGTGGAGCCTCATCTGACAATTCTTTGCAGCCCACAGCCAGCCCACAGCGAACTCGGGCAACGACACCTCTCGGCGAGCTCCTGACGTGCCAGCATCAGTTCTGTTGGACAGATTGCTGCAACTCAGCTCAAACAGCTTTGTGCAAGAAATCCAAAAAATGTAAAGGCTGAAAAGGAACATGCTACAGTGCATTGCGCACCAGAATTTCTTGACCTAGCTTGTCCTTGGTGACCAGCCACTCCGATCTGGCGCGCTTCGGCTCCGAACCTGTGCCCTGGCAAGATTCGGAGTCAGAACTCTTGAGTGAGTTAACGCGTCTGCACAGATTCAGCCAAATAAGGCCTGGCCCGAATGCCGCTGAAGGCCTTGAACGCAGCGCAACAACACACATGTGCACCTGCTGTGGAATTTGCGCTGTCTGATGCCAGATACTTGCTGAAAAATGAGTGCAACATGCGAACATGTCACGCTCTGACGTTGGCATGCGAATATCAAATTTCTGCAGCTGCGTTTCACAAGCCGCCCGCACACAGCAGTCACAATCCGAATCTGAGATTCCTGCAGGCCGAAGCATTGCACAGCTGGATGGTGGAGTTCCTGGAGCTACCTGAGGCAGAAGAACGCCAACATCTACGCTGTCACGGCAACCTTGTACCACTCCAACTCACTTCATGAATGAATCCACACGCCTTTGCTCTATTTTGTAACTGAGCCCGTGTCCACCGTGTCCCTGCGGTCTGGGCTTAGATCAGTGTCAACAGCACCTGATAAAAAGGGCATATTGCCCTTGATGCCCCTCGATAAGTGCTTGCAGCCAGAATTTGACGCCTTCCATGCCCAGAGGTGCCTCATCACTGGAATGGCGCTGCTTTCGAAAGGCTGGTGAATCAGAACATGTGGTAAGGGTCTTGCCCTTCCCCGTACGCTGGGCTGGCTTTGTGACCGGGGTGTGCGAGGTCTCCTGCTGGCCGACCTCTGCCGTGCAAGCTGGCAGTGTCACACATGCTGAGGAACAACTTAAAGAACCGCAGCTGACTAAGTCTGCTCGGCACCGCGCGCAGAGCCAGTTCCTGAAAAGTGCTTAATGGAAGAAGTGTTCCGGAAGCCACGTTTAGCCAAGCTGCTGGACATTAGCTCCAAGCTGCTGGGCCATGTCCTGCACATCTCAAAGAGGCACCACGAGTTCATGTTCAGGCCTTGGCCGGATTTGGCCGGGTCCTGTGGAGCTCAACCCACTTGGCCTGCAGTTGGGTGAGCGAAGAAGCAATATGACTGTGGATGAAAACTTCTATGATCGCGGCCCCCCTCACCCCTTGTTACACACCTCTTTGTTGCGGCCTGTTGTTACATAACTTTGCCGCAAGTGCTTGATACGGGCAAGCCCCACAGCAAGGACAATCTGTTACAACCGCATGTCGTGGAATGGCCACCCAAGCCTGAGTGTTTTTGATTCACAGCCATATTTGGCTCAGCAAGATAGATGACTGGGTGGCCAGCAAGAGTTCGAAGGGAGCCGAGTCCGAGCAGCTGCGCTGAGCGGCCATACTGAAGGTTGAGAGCCTGACCCAAGGAGTACAAGCTTTACCTTGCGCTGCATCATTACATTACAAGGCCCCACGGCCTGGATCCCGATGGCTGCCACGCTTTGGAGCAAATCCGGCCAATCCTATGATTCCGGAGGCCCGAGTGCAGATCACACCGAGAATGAAACTATGAGGAGCTATGCCTGCTCTTCAAATGCCAGCAAGAAGTGCCGCACGCTCGGACTTTCCAAGACTCGTTCAGCTATCTGAACCTTGAGACGCAGGCTCCTCCTGTGTGAATTTAAACATGTTAGCTTGGGGTGGCACCATCTCAGGCTTTTGCGACTTTGCCACAGCCTTCTCGGCCTACCATCAGATGATATGCGAATTGGCAGTCGAAAGAGTCCAGTTTAAGTCTACTCATTAAAGGCTTGTATTTGGCATCGGAGCGAAAGGCTGCTCAATCTATGATGATATGTCCACAAGACTCAACGTGCAAAAACAAAACCTGTCACAATCCCCAACCTGCTCGAATGCGGCCTTGACCTTAGCAGTACATGTGCTTGCTTGTTACTCCTTTAGTGATTCGGCAGCCTGCGCACAATATCGCATGACGAAAATGAAGATGCTGAGAGGGCCGCCGCCCGACTGCAAACCACGCCGCCTCATGTCTTACGTGAGGGTTTTTCATGACTGCGGTCAGTATGCCTTGACAGTTGCCCTAGCAACAACCGCTGGGCTTTGGAAGGCGCCTGTGATTCGTACTCATACCGCAACATGCTTCAGGAATGCATCCACTTACCGATGCGCCAGAAAAGCTGATGAGGGCGCCGCAGCGGCAGTGGAGCTCCGGGAAGCTTAAGGCCTCATCCTCGTCCTCCTCCACAAACATGTGACTACTTCCGATGCTGTCGGAAACCTCGCTTCACTGATGAGATGCAACCGCCCTTAAGGAACAACCCAGATACAAGTCACGGTTATGCTCCTCATCGCCAGCCCTCATTTTTCTACGCGACACGCAACATGAGCCAAAAGCAGTTCGTTGATCAATGTGGCAGATGACTGGTAGGTTGTCCGGAAATCCTAGCAGCTGACATGCTGTGCAAGTGCATGAGACCAGCTTTAGGGCATGCTATGCAGAATTCCGCGATGCTCAACGACTACATCGTGATTGCTGGATGTCCAGCTGGTGAAACGATAAAGATAAAAAAGACGACATGTATCTTCATTGACGCTAGTCTCAGCGCCTTGGCTGCATGCCAAAGGCTGGTTTGCGTCCATCAGAAGGGGTCATTTTTACCTGGGAGCGTGGCTCGCTCGACTGCTTAGATCTCCTGCTCAACACGCTTCAGAGCGCTTCTGTCTATGCTGAAATGAAGCGTTTTTTGAAAGCTGAGGCTTCGGCCCGGACTGTTGAGAGCGGCGGCGCTGCGACCCAGAAGACTGCCGTCGGGATCCCGAGCCCCTTATGTCGAAATCTCACCAAATTCAATCAGACGGCGAGTGACACTCATAGCGGCCTTGATGCTCGGGATGACCTTTGCTCCGACTGCCGTGATGGAGGTGCTGAACCGGACGTCCTGGTTTAATGCTGTGCTCGAATGTAAATGCTGATGGCTGAGAGTTGTTCTTCCATGCGCGCAAGCATGTCAGGCAATTTGCTAGCAGCTGAGCTGAGTTCATCGGCGATGAAAGCCTGAAAGGCAGCACGAATGACGTGGCTTTGTGAACAATTTTTTGGCGTCAGCGATTGAGCTTCCGGCCGTGCTCTTCTGGGATTGGCTTGTGCGAACTCCTGCAAGGACTTCTCACGAACAAGAGCCAAAGACAAAATTCATGCATTGTTGCTCTTGCAGCTGGGAGATGGGTTGTAAGCTGCCTTACCGTGGACGGGCGTGAAGCTGGCTTGTGAGGTATCATCTCCGGAATCAGACCTGGTACAATCGCCCTTGCTGCATGCACTATGCCTACAGCTTCTTGTGTGCCCATAAGAACACGTCGGAGCTCCGGGCTTGGCAATTTCTACAACTTCTTCTTTGCCTTTCTGTTCTTTCCGGAATGCCTGCGCAAGCAAGAGCCTTTTGTATATGCCATTGGGCACGAGTAGTCTGTTACATCACAAGGCACACAACAGGGCTGGCGAGCAACTCCCATTTTTGACATGCAAACCAAGCGTTGACGATGACGGAGGGTGTTGCAGGGGCTCCTGCAACTTGGTCGGGCAGAGGTGCTAGATGGGGGTTCGCCAACTGTCTAAGCAAGATCAACGAGAACAAAGGTGCATCAAAGGCGATTCCTCAAGTCTTGACAACCTTGTCCACGACCTGCTGCACACGCCTAAAATGTATGTGTAAGGCACGCTGCATGAAAGCTGCGCAGACGGCCTTCTTGTAGTCCAATGCGCCTGTAGCAGGCAAGTCGGCTGCCTTGCAGATCTCCTGTGAGGCTATGGGGCAGGCGGCCGAAGGGTCCCGCAAGGCAACAAAACTCCTCGAACTCCTGCGGCGTCAGCTTTTCGCCTAGACTCGTCACCTCATGCGACATGACGGGAACAGCAGAGGTTGAAGCATGCGACTGAGCAAGGTCCGCGCAATGTGGCGGAGATCTTTCATGTCCACTTGTCCCGAACCGTGCTGATCAAACACCTGGAAGGCCTGTTGGCATCACCGGTCACCACATGCCTCAAACGGATTGCAGCGTCCGAACTGCCTGAAGCAGCGCCTGTGCCTGCTCGATGCTTGCTGATTCACGTCTTGCATTGGAGTGCAGCGGGCAGTACATCATGCGGCCAAGTGTTGAATCAATCTGTGCATGAAAACATATCCAAAGGACTTCGGAGAAGTGACGCCCTATGGGTGTGAAGGCCTGCTTCTCTGGTTGACGCGGCTTCTTTGCAGCCAGCGCCTTGAACTTTTCCCAGGACACCAAGTCACTGCCGGCTTCCTCCTTTGGAGAGTGAGCCCATACCCACATGAAATGCAGCCTCTGAACGCCTAAGTCCTGTCCTTGAGCGCTTGCACTTCCTTCTGAGTGAGCACTAGTCCCAACGATCTCAACACGTCGCCAAGCTCCGCTGCCTTCAGCCACCATCAGGGCATCAAACGCATGCTGTCAAGCTGTTGTTGGGCCTTGATCTTGCCGTCTGAGTCCTTGCTACGAGTTGTTACTGCACTACTCCCGACGGAAACAGGAGCATTTGTCAGCTGCGGAGCCGTAGTTTCAGCTGAGACAGAAAGTCCTTGTCATAGAGATCGAAGCACTCCTTCCACTCAACCTCTGTAGACGCCATCAGCCTCTGCCTAAGCTGTGAAGGATTTGCATTCTGCAGCTTGTAGCTTGTTGCCGTGCTCCTAGATCCAGAGATGCGGTCAGGCCACGGCACGCTTGTGGCAGCTTGTGACTTTCAGTCAAGGCCCGGAAAGTCTAGCGAACAAGGGTGAAGGATGCCAGATCTGGTTCTACAGCTATGATCTATGTAAAGAGATGTTTTCCGCTACAGTTGCCCTTGAGCCAGCCTCGCGGCCAGTGTCAAAGCAGCATTGAAGATCATTGAAGGACAATGCGCGAACGTCTGCGTTGCTTTGGTACTGACGGCCTTGGCTTGCGCCTCACGGCGCTTCTTCTCATAGCCGATGTCCAGAGCTCGAACCAACTCCTTTACAAAGCGCATGCAGGGGGGCTCCTAGCAGAGACTGCAGCAGTGCCACTCCTGTTTGATGATTCCTGTAGGAGCAGTGTGGTGAGCCAAGATCTCCCGCGCCTTGCTTGAGCACAAAAATCGTGTCAAGCAGCAGTGGAGTGTGCGAGCCAAAGCAATTCACAAAGCACGTGACGGTGAGAGTTCCAGCTTCTGCTGCCAGGCGCAGCTTTGTGAGTGCAGGATCCTGGCAGCGTGATGAGAGAAAGCAGAATACTAGTCACTAGTGCTCATCGATGCTCTGGTTCAACATGTTGGCAAGTAGTCCGGATCAGGCAGCTCGGCAACCTGCCAAATGACTTTGTGTGCAGATGAGAGAGGCATGAGGAAGACTACAATCAGCAAGACGGACTATTCTCTACAAGCTTGCGGCGCAAACAGCCCTAGCGCAGTAGTGAGAAATGTCCAGAGTCCAGCCTCTGATTCCGACTCCGTCTCCACCACTTCCTGAATTACAGCAGGTATCCCCCATCCAGGAATACAGAAACGCATTCGGCTTCGCCTCTTCCTCTTCTTCGGGCTCAGGCTCCACGGGTTCGCGTGACCTGGGCCAACACACATCACACGGCACCCATTGTTTCTTTTGCATTTTCTGAGAAGAACGCCTCATCACATGCCAAGCCTAAGTTGGTGAACAAAGGGCAAAGAGGACATCAAGGCGAACCCCCTGTGAATCTCACGTAGCCCGCTCCGATGCAGCCGCAAAGGAGAACGCTGCCTCCTCCTACCTGGGATTGGTGATATGACTTTGACCACTTCAGCATTCCTCCCTTACTGAGTGCCTCGCTATGGCAATCAAGGCACCAAGAGTTAGGCCTTCATCAACTTCTGGTGGTGGTGGCATTGGTGTGGTGGTGTTTGGCGGTTCCTGCAAGATGGAAAGAAGCAAATCTTTGCAATCCAGGCTCAGTTCAGGCTGCACCGCAGACCTCTCTCACTACACGGAATAAAGCAGCGAAGAGACCAAAGCTATTGCTGGCCAAGCAGGTCCTCAGCATGTGTGCAGCAATTGGCTAGGTCCCGAGAAACAGAAAAGGATGCGGCGACACTGGAGGACACTCAGACCCAAGCATCTCTGTAGAAGTATTGGTGATTGGGCTTTTTGATGTGACCCCTGCCGTGGACCTTGGCTGCAAGATGCTCAGTTCATACGCAGGATGAGGTTTTCTCGTGGGCGCACTCCTCTCCCCCAATATGTTTGTGGGACAGTGGTGCGGAACGGCGTGGGCTCAAGGTTTGTTCAAGGGTCTCTGCGGACTTAATGTCCGCACGAGTTCTCAGAGATCGTGGCGAATTGCAAGCCAAGTGCACCACAACTCACGCCACCTATACTGTTACTACTGATGCCATAGTAATTATTACTCCCGGGGACCCCAGTATAGACCCTTCTACGATGTACTATGATCCTCATGATGGGGATCTCCCAAATAGTGCCCCAAATTTTAGGGAACCCTAAACCACCCTAAAACCCAAGCCCTACACTCTAAACCCTAAATTCGGCAATGCGTTTGAGCCGAAGCCCCACAAGCACTCGGGCCCTTACCAAGCTCCAAGACCTTGGCGCGGGAGCCACGTCAAAAGAAACATCAAGATGGGTGTTTCCCTAAATAGAGGGTACCCTCAAAAGGGTTTATTATAAGGGATGTATAGGGGGATATAAGGACATATAGGGTTTAAGGGTCTCAACATGAATCATAGTCCAATTGCTGGTTCGTAGGGATTAAGGGAATACATTACATAGGGATTATACAGGGACTCTGTTACCTTTTCCCGCACTAGCCACCAATAAGTCATAGCAATATTAGAGCTTGGTAATTTGTATAGCCATAGTCATAAGTAATAGCAAGAACCATTGTAATAGTAGGAAATAATGGTATGGGTATGTTTCTCCTAGAGTTCCTCAACCTCAACTGGTAACGTGAAGCATTTCTTGCGTTGTAGGGGATTTTCGGGGGGTCCCTTATGAAAGGAGGGTTCGAGGAACCCTAGGATTCTGATTAAAGCATGCGGGAAGCTTCACAGCGGCCCCGACTCTCATCAAACGTTGCACACATGTACTCCACCAGATAACCTGCAAAGATGCCACGCAAGACTAGGCAGCTTCTCATACCCAAGGTCGGACGAAGACATCTTGAGACTTGTGGCTTGTGGGTCTGACCCACACCTTGCAATTGCTTTGCCTGGGATCCGGGCCAGGATAGACAACCTCTGGCTGTGAGATATCAAGGTCAATCTCCAGCGGGGTTGAAAGACCTGCTGCTAGATCACCGCTATGCCGTGCATTGCACACTCAGGTCGACGCCGCATGCCCAGGAGGGCGCAGGATACGTGAAACAGTCATGCTGTGGCTGGCTCTTAGCACGACAAGCGGACCGAGGCGCGCGTTGCTCTAGCAGGCTGATGAAAGCGAATCAGGTGCACTTGCCTTCTTGAAAGACTGGTTCGCCACAGCGTCGCAAGTAGATACCCTGCAACAGCAAGGCACTTCCTGCTGTTGGGGGTAGGCGCAGCTCCAAAAGTCACGACAAGCGAGCAATCCTTGGTAATTTTGGCCTTCATGGACGTGTTTGGCAGGACGAGGTCTGTAACACCTGCCAGATAGAACTCTAAACAGCACAACCTCCAGCCATCCAGAAAAGTCCGGTAAGGCCAAAGCCAAATCCACGAGGAGCCCAGAAACGAGGATTCAGAGCGAACCTGCCCGCCAAGTGTGCAATTTCCAAAAATTAGGGTCCCATTTCGGTACCCCAATCATCAGGTGCCGCAACATGTTCTATAATTTCTATGGCCAAAAGGGGTCCATGCTTGTCACAACAAGCCAAAAAAAAGCCAAAAAACCTTAGAATCTCATGGGCATGTGGCTAGTTTCTCTTGTTTTGCATCATTATCGTTCCCAGCGCTCTAAGAGCGGTCATAGATCTATTGTGCTATTGCTGTTGCCACGACATGAGCCATACTCTAAACTCCTAGTATCCCCTTTAATTCCCGCATAACGCCCTTTAAGCTGTTTAGACTCTAGTTCACATGAAAGCAGGCTTTCCGGGAACAGCCCGCCAGCTGGTGACTTGGACTTCCATCTCATCACAGCTTTGCGAGCTGCCCGTGCTCAATTGCCTCCCAGAAATGGCATACTTTCGGTCGTTCCCAATTTCAAGAGTGGTTGCAGCATCAAGATACACCCAATCTAAACGGATGCACTGCACGGTAGCACTGCAGCAGACACTTTTCTTGTTGACTGCCTGGGGACGAAAACGCCCGGCAGCCGCACGTCACCTCAGGCGTTCTCAACAGCAGGCATGTGGTCGTGGATTTGCACAGCAAGCCAAATGCAGCTGCAAACAGTCTGGCACTCGACCCTTGAAGCTGCAACTTTCAGATCATGCGTCTGCAAACCTTTTCATTATCTTGCACTGGGGCGTGTATTGCCACCCTAGATTCATAGTGAAACTCGTTTTCCGTGACTTCGATAGCTGAGAGCATTTGGCCCGCAGCAGAAGAAGGCAGGCTTACTGCTACAGCAGGAAAGCTGCCACACATTAACTGGTCATCGCCTTCTCCGATGCCAAGTAATCGCTACAACGCGCAACTTGCGAATTCAGTGCGTGGCCGGATCCACAGGTTGGATGTTTTGTGGGGACTTCTGTATTCTGAGCTTTTGTGATAGCCGTTCCGCACACACTCATCTGCTACTCATGAATGTAGTTCTGGGCACAGAGCTCTCGGATTGAGGTCAGCATCCCAAAAAACTTTTGTGCTGAATCTGTGCTGTGGAAAAATTCAGTCAAGACTGACTTATTCGACCAATTTCTGCAGCGATGGGCTCACCTATTGCTCTTGACCCAGGACTGCTGGATAACGAGCCCTGTGCCCTGGCTCTCGAAAATTTTGCTTTACGATCTACGACTGGTATCTATAATTACTTGCAACACACAAAGGAGACGGAAACTATCTCTGGGCTTGACGACACGACGGCATTTCTTCATGTGAAGAGTCTCCCAAGCAGCAGTGGCCTCATGGTTGCAAAGTCAGCCTTGCTAATACCAGGCGTTGCTCAGGAGATTATCTACGCCGATTTCCATTGCAGCCTGGCGTCGCAAGTATCCATGGGGCGGCCCGCGCCATGATGCAATGGGCAGTCTTGGCAATGGTAGTATTCCTGAGCTACCACGAGTAGTCCGGACAAGCCGCCAGCCATGATCGGCAGCATCCGTGCATATGCCAAGGAGCGGGGTTTCTGTCACACTCGTTGTCGTTGTTTGACTCGTCGATGTGGCTGTTATGCTGGTCACCTCGGCTGCTACCTTTTCTTGCCGATGCTTGCGACCCAAGTCTGATATGAGGGTAGCAAAAGAGCCAAGCGTCTGTGGTGCTTGTCTCCTGGGTGAGCGATGCATTGCTGTGAAGGCCAACATTTTGCTGATTGCATAAAGGGTAGTCTTGAGTTGGGGGGATGGGCTCGGGGAAGCAAACAGGGCAAAGCAGCTGTGCAGCCAAGGCTCAACTATCTCAGGAACTCTCATGGTATAGAACATGTCCTGTCGTGTACAGCTGGTTTTGCAAGTGGCCCCAATGCAGTTTGAGGCGTCAATCGGGTGCAAAGATACATGCAAAAGCTTAAAGCAACCTGCTCTTGATGTTGCTCCTCGCCTGGCTTGCAAACTAGCATTGGCAGGTGGTTCTGTGCCCCATGTGGGGCAGTTTCAAACCGTTACGCGGCTCGAGGCTCAAATGGTCTGGAATTTGTGCTCTCCAAGGCGCTTACAAGCGAGCAACACGTGAGTATGTTCTCACTGCAAAGTGCCTTGGACCACCCTGGTACACAATAACAAAATAAATCTAGACGAAGCAGGACCTCTCTGCAATCAGTCTGGCAATGTGGGACACTATGGGCTTCAGTCCGTGGTGATGGCCGGACAGGTGCACTTCCGCAGATAGCCTTAGGCAGTGGGTGCTCCACGATTATGATGGGCCGGTTACACGACGACGTGCCAATTGTTTGTCCAGCTACATGAACCGTAGCCTTCGAACGGGAACCAGAAGAACTCTCCTGGCAGGGCAGTCTCAAAGCCTTACCCACATTGAACAGGGTTTCGACAATCGGCGGCCTCTGCGTCGCCAGCTGCAAATCACTGGTCCCTCCACGTCGCTGCAGATATGGAAGAACACCTCCAGTCGAATCACACTGCTGGTGGGCCGGAAATGGTCATGTCCCGTGCGCAATATTCCTGAAGCTACGGCGAGTGTTAAGGGGGCTCCATTTTGATGTGCCCCACTTGCTCGCCTCCAGAAATTCAATTGCCTAGGCCACAAAATCCCAAGAGAAGACTGAAGGCTGCACCGCTCCGTTCATCTCCTGCATGCCCATCGTCTCGAAAGTCGTGGTAGTAGTTGTCGTGGTGCTGGTAGTGACTGTGGTCTCCTGAATCTAACGCATACATACTACCCGATGGCGCAAACCAGCTAAACCCTAAATAGTAGCTTCCATTTTCTTGTCCATTATCTCTATATTACCCCAATTATACTATAGTAGCTTCCATTTTCTTTTCCAGTAATGCCAAGACACTGTGGGACAATCCTTTGGCCTTGGCTGTTAGCGGCTAGAAAGTACCAAGCTGGGTCTCCACTTGCAGAAGTCTGCCCACATGGAAGATGTTTTGGTAGTCATACCAATCTGTCCCCCCTCTTTTTGTTTTGCCCAGGCCTTTCAACTGTGAGTGCTTTGGAAACGAAAGTGTTGCATGCCTCTGCCTCTCTTCTTATTCTTCTTCTTGGTCTTGCGCACGTTTCATTTAAACCTCCTGTTTTGTCTGTTCTGACGGCTGTCGCAGGCTGGTCGGGCAAATTCCTCAAGTCTACGCAGCTGGTCTGCAAAGACGCGGCCTGAAGAGATGAGAATGGCTGAAAGCACTCTAGCTCCCATGGCCTCTTCCAGTACCAGAAATTGCAAGGGTACCCGCGTGAGGATGAGCTGTAGTCTAAAATCCTAGTATCCCCTATACAACCAATTTGAGGAGTTTAGACTATAGCTCACATGGAACCACCGACTGTCGCCCGCCGGCCGGACATATGCTGTCGCTGCCTCTTCGTCTTTTCTGCTTGATTATTTCGATGGAGGCTCACATCATCATTAGGTAGTTACCAGAAATACGTGGATCCCATGTGACCCAAAATAATGTAATGGTTCGGGCCCCAAAAAGGTACCCCCAAACTTTGGCAAACCCCCATATCGGCTCTACCATGATGCCATGGAAAGGCTGATGCCCGGCCAAGGAGCCCAGAAGCTGTGGCCAGCTTCTCCGTAGTGTAATGTTCTTTGCCGCCCAAGCGCAGCAGTAGCTGATAGTCGTGATTCCCTGCTGCCCAGGCCTAGGTTTGCCATAGCAATATTCTGCCTAAGTCCAGCTGCTAGAAAACGGGTTGCAGTTCGACGTGCTGGGCCATTCATGCTCCAGCTGTTCAAAGACAGCAGCCCTTCATGCTCGAGCTCTGCGGCTAGGAGGCTGCACAGCGGCATGTTGCAGCTTCACCTTAGGGATATTTACGCATTGTATGGGTGACCTATGAATGTTGTCGAGATGTGCGAGGGGCACCGTGAATTGAGCTAGCGTGGCCCAGGTACAAGCGCCAAGACCTCCAAACCTTACCCATTCTGAACTGGCATCCTCTCGCCAGAAGCATTCGATAATGCTCGGTGGGTCCTGCAAGCTTCTCCACATAGCCATCAAAATTTTGAACAGGACTTGTCTGTAAACAAAAGGCTCTGGAAACAGAAGGCCCTGGGACCGGCAACACACTACTTCTGGCAGCGATCAAATCAGCCTGCTGGAAGATATCCCGACAGAGCTGGAAGACAACAGCGCCGCCGATCCTCAACGCTACAGTGCATCAATCAACCAAACTCCAACAACTACGCAGACTACACATGACAATCAACTACGGCAGTCTAAGCATGTCAAGCATCTCGGATGCTCCAACATACTGCCCGGTAGTTGTCATGGTTGTGGACGTCATGGTGCTGGTGTCTGGGAGGCAAAACCTCAAGGTCGTCTCACAACATCCCCAGTCTTCGGACCCCTTCAGCACAACATAGCAGGCTTGGTTTGCAGCAGAGGAACTTGGATCCCACGTTCATGGCGTCAATCGCCGTGCTGAGGTACTCCACGCCTTCCAGCATTATCCGCGTCTCAATGACCAGCGTTGTGGTGGTTGTTGTCATAGAGCTGGTGGAAATTGTCGTCGTTGAGGTGTGCGTCCTTGTGCTTGATGTTGATGTTGATGAGAGAGTAGTTGTAGATGACCGGGTGACTGTCGTTGAGGTGGGCGGGAGCTTGACCACCTGGCGCAAGCCACTTGAAAAAAGGCAGGCTTTTAGCATGCAAGGCCTGGCCTCGTTCTCAATCCCCACAGAGATGACAATGCCCAGGCGCTGTGACATATCACTGGAAAGGACACTGGCATCAGGTGCTGCTAAGGGAGGATCCATGGGATCGGCAGCCAACAGACGCGTGGACACCAGCACCTCTTGCTGCGCAGTAGCAGCCAGCTGCATGCGAGCCTCAGGAACAGAGAAGGTCAGAAAAAGTCGGAAGCTGAGATGTTGCAGCCTATGCGCTAAACAGTTGCCCATCCCACGGTCGGGACTAAGGCACTAAGTCACTAAGGAGTGGACTTGTATCTGCATGGAAGCCAAGCTCGATTGCAGAGTGGCTGTGTTCGCAAGTTTGGACTGCATGCTAGTCAGGTCAGCAGCGTTGTCGGTGAAAGCAGAGATCTGAAACAGGTTCTGAAGCCTTCGTTCGCTTGCCTCCTCTGAAGAATCAAAGTCTGACAGACGCCTGCTCGAGCTTACCTTGATCTTGGAGGGATCAAGGTTGCCAGCAGAGGCTACCGCAGCTGCCATCTGTTCATCATCAATTTGCACTGAGGCCCAAAGCAAGGCGTAGGGAACTGAGATCCGGAATTGAATAGAGTCCACCAAAACCTGCTGGCTGCTGAGCCCAGTGCTACTCTGCACACTTTCCCTGTACGCAGCTTCCTTGAAACTCCATACATCATCAATCATGAGAGCTGCATCGAATGATGTGATTGGGACACCCGGCGTGTCAGTCCAGCCCAGAGGGCAGTCCGCTGCTGTGGAGAATGACAAGTCCTGCTTGTCAAACGGGCAGCGAGGGTCATAAGGAAAGCTAAGACAATCTGGCATTGACATGCAGGTATCGTAGCTGTAGAACCCTGCTGTGGAACCATGGAAGACGGTGCTTGGGAGTGCTGTCTCACACTCACTAGAGACGAAGCACCAGGAAAGTTGGCACCAATTGTAAGTGGATGAACACCAATCAACCCCTGCGGGGCAAAGCGGGGCCCACGGAGTTCCTGGCATCTGATCCCATGCTGCACAGGCTGTCCCATACACAGAGATGTGCGACAAGTTGCTGTACATACCCGGATGCTCGGCGGGAAACATCATGTAGACATCGTTTGGCAGATGCCTTCCATGAAAAAGGCATTCGCAGCCGTTACTCTTGTGCAAGGTGTAGCGCTGTGTTCCATACGGATCAAACGGACACTTGCTGTCCTCAAAGCTGTTGTAGCAGTCTGGCGCGTTGCCACAGGTATCGTAGCTGTATACGAGGCCTGAACCACTGAAAACACGGCTTGGAAGTTGCGAGGGGCAAGCGCTGCTCACGAAGCACCATGGAACCTGGCACCAGTTCTGGTCTTCATAGTCCGCGTCCGACAAGCAAGTTCCAGCCAGGGGGGTTCCTGGGATGACATCCCATGCAGCGCAGCTTGTGCCGTACAGTGCAATGGTTGACCTATTCTTGTACATGCCTGGTGAGGAGACTGGATACTGGAGGTACATGTCTTCAGGTAATGTGGATCCCTGGAAAACGCAGTCACAAACGTCTGACCACCCATGAGGGCAATCAGAGCCAGTAGCCCAATGAGCCACGGTCGAGTCGTATGGGCAGCCAGGTTCAAGTGGAAGGCGGCAGTTCGGAGTAGAAAAACATGTATCGTAACTGTAGTACATTGTGGCAGATCCATTGAACACACTTGTCGGTAGCTTGGTGGTGCAGGAGCTCCCCACATAGCACCATGGAAGCTGGCACCAGTTGTTATCCGAGTGACACCAATCTGCGCCGACTGGGCAATAGCTAGCCCATGGCGTTGCTGGCATCTGATCCCATGCTGCGCAGCTGGTGCCATAGATTTTGATCGCAAACAGCGAGGCATACTTGCCCGGATCCTCAATGGGGTAGTTCAAGTACGTCTCAGCAGGCAACTCCATGCCATGATGCAAGCATTCGCACCCATGTCCTTTGTGCAAAGCATAAGATAACTCCCTTGTTGGATCAAAAGGGCATCGGGCAGCGCCTGCGAAGTCGTTGTAGCAGTCTGGTGCATTGCCGCAGACATCATAGCTGTAGAAGAGTGTGGATGAGCCGTCGAAAACCGAGCTACGGATACGCGACTTGCAAGTGTTGCTGACATAGCACCAGGGTACCTGGCACCAGTTGAAACCTTCAGCGGACCAATCAGAACCAGGTGGGCAAAGATGCGCCCAAGGAGTCCCAGGTACTTGGTCCCATGATGCACAGCTCGTACCATACAAGGAAATATGTGACAAGTTCATGTACTTGCCTGGCTCCTGCGTGGGATACTTCGTGTATACATCCTCAGGCAAGACATCCCCTTGATACATGCAATGACAGAGATCAGACCACCCATCTGGACAAACCTCAGTAGTTGACCATCCTGCGTCATTCGAGTCATATGGGCATCTGGGATCAAATGGCTCATTATAACAATCCGGGGCCGACAAGCAGGTGTCATAGCTGTAGTAAGCCACTTCCGAGCCCTGAAACACAGCGCTCGCAAGCTTAGTGCTGCAGTTCACCCCGACGTAGCACCAGGGAAGCTGACACCAATTGTGTTCACTGTGGCACCAGTCCACACCATCTGGACAATAGCTTGGAGTGTTGGGCACCTGGTCCCAAGAGGCACATGTGGTGCCATACACTGCAATATTTGGCATGTTCTGATACTTCCCTGGCTCACGGGTGGGAAATCTCGTGTAAGCATCAAATGGCAACTCATAGCCATGATACCTGCAGGCACAGTCGCCACCCTTGTGCACCATGTAGGTCATGCTCCCGTAAGGATCGTATGGGCACTTCAGGTTGGTGCTAAAGTGGTTGTAGCAATCAGGTGCATTGCCGCAGGTGTCGTAGCTGTACCACAAGTCAGCCCCTTCAAACACGCGAGTGGCTATCTTTGTGACGCAGTTGCTGCTCACATAGCACCAAGGCAGCTGGCACCAGCTGTAGCTTTCCGACGTCCAGTCTGAACCAGGTGGGCAAAGGATGGACTGTGGGGTTTGCGGCACTACATCCCAAGGCGCGCATGTCGAACCATAGATTGGGACGTTTTGCAGCGTGGCCCACCTTCCAGGCTCCAAGGATGGGAAATTGCTGTAGATGTCTGATGGAAGCAGGTCACCTTGATAAATGCACTTGCACACATCTGACCAGCTGTCTGGACACCGCGCCGCTGATGACCAGCCGTTATCTGTGGAGTCAAACGGGCAGGAAGCATCATAAGGCGTGTTGCGGCAGTTTGGGGCTGAGAGGCAGGTGTCATAGCTGTAGAACCTTGTGCCCGGTCCATCAAGCAACGTGCTCCGGATCCTGCTTGCACATGCGCTGCCAACAAAGCACCAGGGAATCTGGCACCAGTTGCTTTGCGTCGAACACCAGTCAGATCCAGGAAGGCAATAGTCACTCCATGGGCCGCCTGCCAAGGTGTCCCAGGAGCCGCAACTTGTCCCATAAATTCTGATAAAGCTGAGATTCGCATACTTGCCGGGCTCGCTCATGGGGTATTGCTGAATGGCATCCAAAGGCAGCTCTTGTCCTGCGTGTATGCACTCACAACCCTCTGCTTTGTGCAAGCGATACATCTTCGTGTTGTATGGATCCCATGGGCATCGAGCGTCTGCTGCAAAGTCGTTGTAGCAGTCAGGTGCATTCCCACATGCGTCGTAGCTGTAGTACATGGTCGACCCATTAAACACGCTAGTAGTACGAGCTGTGACACAATCTGGGTCAACGTAGCACCAAGGCAATTGGCACCAGTTGTATACAGAATGTGACCAATCGGAGCCGGGTGGGCACAGCGGTGCAAAGGGTGTTCCAGGTAGCTGGTCCCAAGCAGCGCAGGCGGTTCCATAGACTGTGATGTGTGGAAGCTCTGCATATCGTCCGGGCTCTTGAACGGGGAAGTTCATGTAGATCGGGGCTGGTAGAACTGTACCCTGATACTTGCACTCACAGATGTTCGACCAGGAATCTGGACAATCAGCAGCAGTTGACCAAGCAGAATCTTTAGAGTCGAAAGGGCAGGCCGGGTCAAATGGAAAGCTGCGGCAGTCTGGTGTTGACAAGCAAGTGTCATAGCTGTGGAAGGCTGCCTCTGACCCTGCAAAGACCGTGCTTGCGACCCTGCTTGAGCAGTTGCTGCCGACGTAGCACCAGGGAAGTTGGCACCAGTTGTTAGCCGAGTTGCACCAGTCGCTGCCCATGGGACAGTATTGGAACCAGGGAGTTTCTGGCACCTGATCCCAAGCAGCACAGCTTGTGCCATACAATTTTATGTAGGTCAGATTCTCGTATCTCCCCGGCTGATCAAGTGGAAATCTCTGGTACACCTCCGATGGGAGTTCCATTCCGGTGTAGAGGCACTCACACCCATTGCCCTTGTACATCACGTAAGATTTGGCACCATAAGGATCGTACGGGCAGCGCTCGTCAGTCAGAAAATAATCATAACAGTTAGGAGTGTTTCCGCAAGTATCATAGCTGTACCAAGCAGTACGTGAACCATTAAAGACCGCTGAGAAGTGGCGCGATGGACACGTACTGTCAACATAGCACCATGGAAGGTTGCACCAGTTGTATGCAGCACTTGACCAATGTGAGCCTGGAGGGCAAAAGCTCGCGAATGGAGTCTCTGGCATCCTGTCCCATGTGGCACAGCTGGTGCCGTACAAAGCCACATTTGCCAAATGCGCATACCTTCCTGGGTCCTGTCGTGGGTAATTCAAATACAACGGCTCGGGTAACGTCGACCCTTGATACATGCAGGAGCAAACATCTGACCAACCATGTGGGCACGCTGAGGGAGTGGACCAACCAGTATCAGTCATGTCAAAGGGGCAGGACTCATCAAAAGGATCCATGTAACACTGCGGAGTTGAGAGGCATGTGTCATAGCTGAAGAAGGTCATGGCACCTTCAAAAACTTTGCCAGCAAGTCCACTAGAACATGAGTCCCTCACGTAGCACCAAGGTAACTGGCACCAGTTGTTCTCAGAGTGGCACCAGTCTGTTTCCTGGGGACAGTACGGTGCCCACGGTGTTCCCGGGACCTGATCCCAGGCCGCACAAGACGTGCCATAGATAGTCACATGTGGTAGGCCAGCGTACTTTCCAGGATCTAGGCTAGGGAAGTCCTGCCACAAACTGGGAGGCAACTCTCGGCCATGATGCAGACACTCACAGCCTCTACCCTTATGCAGCATGAAGTGATGGCTGCCATATGGATCGAATGGGCAACGCGGGTCAGTATCAAACTGGTTGTAGCAGTCCGGTGCGTTGCCACATGAGTCGTAGCTGAAAAATATTGTATTTGATCCGTTGAAAACCATGCTATGCCTCCTGGAAGCACAGCTCGCATTGACATAGCACCAAGGGATCTGGCACCAATTGAAATCTGAGGCTGACCAATTGGAACCAGGCCGGCAATGTTGAACCAAGGGTGTGCCTGGGATCTGATCCCACGCAGCACAAGATGTCCCATACACTGCAATATTGGGAAGGTCACTGTATTTGCCAGGCTCCTCGAACGGATAGTTGGCATAAACGTCTTCAGGCAAGGTATCTCCTTGGAACACACACTCACACACATCCGACCAGCTGTCCGGGCAATCCGTAGGTGTTGACCAGCCGTTGTCCATGCGGTCGAAAGGGCACGCCAAGTCGAACGGAAAGCTGCTGCAGTCTGGTGTTGACAAGCAAGTGTCATAGCTGTGGAAGGCTGCCTCTGACCCTGCAAAGACTGTGCTTGCGACCCTGCTTGAGCAGTTGCTGCCAACGTAGCACCACGGAAGCTGGCACCAATTGGCAGTGGAGTTGCACCAGTCGCTGTCCATGGGACAGTATTGGAACCAGGGAGTTTCTGGCACCTGATCCCAAGCAGCACAGCTTGTACCATACAATTTTATGTAGGTCAGATTCTCGTATCTCCCCGGCTGATCAAGTGGAAATCTCTGGTACACCTCCGAGGGGAGCTCACCTCCATGATAAACGCACTCACATCCGCTTCCCTTGTGGAGCACGTAAGAAGTTGTGCCATGGGGATCAAATGGACATGCGGCATCTACCATGAATTCGTTGTAGCAGTCTGGAGACTTGCCGCAGATCTCATAGCTGAAAAATGCTGTCGAACCATTGAACACGCGGCTCGGAATCTTGTAGACGCACTCAGAGCTCACATAACACCAGGGCAGCTGACACCAGTTGTGCTCAGGGCTCGACCAATTCGAGCCAGGCTGGCACTGACTTGCCACAGGCGTGCTTGGCATCTGGTCCCAAGCAGCACAGGAGCTACCATACACTCCGATGTTGGCGAGGTGTTGAAATCTGCCCGGGGCCTGTCAACGCCCAAACAGATCGTTTTGGCATGATCTACGGTAGCCTGCATTCTTGGTTTTTGCGCAAATCACACCTCCGTCGGGTAGCTGGTGTAAAGATCTTGTGGCAGCAATGTGCCCTGATACAAGCATCGACACCTAAGCATGGGGAGGCTTGAACACGTTCGCAACCTTGGGTTCATTGCAGCTCAGCAGCACATCTGTCCACCTGTGATTGTCACAGGCACGCGGTCAACAAAAAGCATAACTCCCCATTTGATGCCGGCTGTGTAGGCAAGATGCCCATCGAAACGCACGTCATTGTTGCTGTCATCACAGTTGCTCGCCGTAGACCAAGCAGTGTCCTTGCTATCAAATGGACACCTTGCGTCGAACGGATCAGTGTAGCCTTGGCAAAGACATGCTCAAGCAGCTGCTGTGCGAGATGTATCTGATGCAACGATCTGATGCATTCTCCGGTCCCTCCATTGCGGGCTAGAATCAATCTGGAGTTGACAGGCAGGTGTCATAGCTGTAGAACATGTCAATGAAACCATCAAACAAGCCTCAGCTCACGCAGCATATTCATCGACACCTTTGGAAAGCGCACATATAACACTTCCACGCTTGGAGAACATTCTTGCTATGTAAGGGCGCCAAACTGGATTAGTGCTGCCATGCGACGTGTCCGCAGTTTGCTGGAGCATTCAGAGGACACGTAACCTCCCAACATGTGCACATAAGTCCTTTAGCCTTCCGCATGCTCATTAACGGTCAAGCAACACCAAGGCAGCTGGCACCAGTTGTAGCTGGAAGAGCACCAGTCCTGAGGGTGAACTTTAAATTGCTGCCGACAGAACCGTGCGAGCTGTTTGTTGGGTTTGTGTTCAGGCAAGAGGCTGCACCGGGAGGGCAGTGATCTGCCAGGGGAGTTGCCGGAATTTGATCCCATGCCGCACACGTCGTACCATAGATTCCAATTGCTGTCCTCAGCTTTGCCCATCTTGGCAGCTTCGCCCTTCCACCCTGGTGTGCATGAGAATTAAGTAGGCAGAAGCCTGTCACCTTCGGCCCAATGCAACTGCGCGTCAGGTTGGCATAGCGTCCTGACTGTAAATTCAAGCAGGGGGGCAGGGAAACGGTCTGCATTGAGTCCACCTGAATCTGTTTAATCCTATCTTTTCATTCTGATAGTTTCCACACCTGGTGGGACCTCAGTGTAAACCCCCAATATGCTACAACCCTTTATATGGGGACTCCCAAAAGGTATCCGAATTTTGGGACATCCCCATCTGAAATCTGAGACCTGCAGAAATCTGCAGTTAGCTCACTGTCCCATCTGTGGTCCCTTCTGCAGAGCCGAGCAGCCGCGCTGGCTCAAAGGGAAGTTCTCGTAGATGTAGCTTGGAAGCCTGGCATGGAAGTTAGGCAAAACCGGGCTGCAAAACTATGGTTGCCTTTCATTCTACTTCCAGTCCAAGCAGCAAATCTCCATGGTAGAGGCATCCGCATCCACCACCCTTGTGAATTTTGTAGGACCTCGGAGTGGGAAAGGGGAGCATGCTCTGAAGTCCTTCATAGACAGGTCTGACAGCTTGAACTGCGCGCCAGACCTTGTGCCATAAGGGTCGTAAGGACAGTGAGAGCTTTCAAAGTCGTGGTAGCAGTCAGGTGCATTGCCGCAAGCGTCATAGCCTTGGGAAATCCCTGCGTTAGCCATGCCTACGGGGATGTCTCGCGGAAAATGCTACGGCTCCGTGCACCGCTGCCAACTAGCGACAGTTTGTCTCAAAAGCTGTTTCCAAGTGGCTGAAGTATGTCGTGTTTGAACCGTGGAACAGCTGGGTCGCCAATCTTGAAGGACATGCTAGGTGGACCTAGGCGAGCCGTGCTGAAGGACCAACTGCTAGAGCAACATGCGGAGCTCAGCTATGCATGCCTAGAACTTCTCGCTTGCCACAGTGTTTGTGGCGTCAACTTTCCTGTCAAGGAACATAGCACCAAGGAAGTTGGCACCAGTTGTACTCCTTCTCGCTCCAGTTCGACCCAGGCTTGCAGAGAGAATAATGCGGTGTATGAGGCACCTGTTGAAATGACAGAATTCCGAACTTGTTGATGCACAAAGCCGCTTGTTTGACTTCTAGATCTGCATAAATACTTAGTTCAACGCATCCTAGGTCAACTTCCATCTGGGCTCTTCCAGTTTTTCGGCTGGAGTATCTTGCCTGGTCCCAAGCCGCACATGTCGTCCCGTACACTGCCTCAGACTTCTGTCGCATGAAGATGCTTCAAAACTCTAGAAACCTACCGCAAGGAACGCATCAGCATACAAAAGTTTGCATGAATAGTCCCAGCTTCAATATTTCGATAGTCCTTGAACTTTCCAGGAAACTCCACAGGAAAACTCGTGGCCAAATCCGGAGGGAGCACAGCACCCTGATAGATGCATTCGCAGACATCGGACCAATCATAAGGACACACCATGGGAGTGCTCCAGGCGGAATGCTTCCAGTCGAAGGGGCAAGCATTTGCATACGGCATCGAAGAGCAATCTGGCGTGGAAAGGCAGGTGTCATAACTGTGGTAGGCAGCGACCGAAGAACCATTGAAAGTTTGGCTGGCTATTCTGCTAGAGCATTGCTCGCCAACGAAACACCACGGGAGCTGACACCAATTGTGCTCACTGTGACACCAGTCAGCATCATATGGGCAGTACTGAGCCCATGGACTCCCAGGTATCTGGTCCCACGCAGCACATGTGGTGCCGTAAATGCTAGTATGGGTGAGGTTTGCATATTTCCCAGGCTCAGTGCTAGGATACAAGTTATATACCTCAGCCGGAAGCGTTGACCCATGAAGCACGCACTCACAGCCACCAGCTTTGTGAACCTTGTAGTTCAT
>CAJNIZ010039779.1:99600-154505 GCA_905231905.1 Symbiodinium pilosum | reverse complement strand
TCTGGTCCCATGCTGCGCAAGTGGTACCGTAGATGCTGATGTAAGTCAAGTTCCTGCGTTGATCTCCCAACCCGTTTTCTACAGAATTCGCAAAGATCCTAGTCGACTTTTGTTTGGACACTGGCCATTACCCGCTGATTAGACAAAGTCTTCTCGTGTGGTTTCCAAGGATCGAATGCAAACCGGGTTGATGCGTAGGGTAGTTTGTGTATAAGTTCATGGGCACACTGGCTCCATGATACAGGCACTCGCAGCCATCTCCCTTGTGGACAGCAAATGACTCTGTGCCGGTGGGGTCGTACGGACAATGCGGATCATCCGGGTGATTGTAACAATCTGGCGCTTGCCCACACGCATCATAGCTGTAGTGCATGCCGGAGCCATTGAACAGTCTGGATGGAATCTTGCTGCCGCATGCAGCGCTAACATAGCACCTTGGTCAAAGTTTATTGCGATCTTTCACGAATTACCCTCATCCTATACCCAAACAACTTTTGAAATGACAGCAACCAGGCTTCCAAGGCAGCTGGCACCAGCTGTGTACGGCACTGGACCAGTTGCTGACCTCTGAACAATTTCCTTAGGTGCGCAAGACGCCGAGAAGACCCCGAATTCCATCATCCTTTCCTCATAGCTTGAAACAAGTATAGTCCCCCTGAAGTAGATAGAACTTGGCTTTGGGTATATTATAATAAGATCCCCATATACCCCATATTCTATCTACTTAAGGGGGACTTTAGCTTGAAAGTAAGGCAAGACCAAACTTGAGGAACCGTAGAGTGGTGTTCCTGGAACGTAGTCCCATGCAGCGCAGCTCGTCCCATAGATGCCGATATTAGGCTGGTCACCATACCTGGCTACGAACAAGGCAAGTGCAACGGCTGCTTGCGCTTTTTGAAAGCCAAGAGGCATCCCTGGACTTTCGTCGGGATAGTCTGAAATCAAATTTGCAGGAAGCAGCTGGCCCTGATACATGCACTGGCCTTGGCTTCCGCGGCTGACTCTCACATTGCAGCGCTTCTTGAGGGACACGCTGGGGCCAAGGCATCTATCGCCAGTTACAGGAAAGCCGTTCACTTCCTGGCCGTATGCCTCAATGGACCGCGGTTCAGACAAAGACAGCAGAGAAAACTAGAAGAAAGCAGAGGGCCTTGTATGTGTTGCTCTCCAGCGCCAAGCTCCAAGTGTTCTTCACCGGTGTTGTTCGAGGAGCTTTTACTTGGAACTGAAATGCAAAGCCTTCAGAGCTGTTGGCGACACCCGAGGCCTCGAATTGAAGGTAATACAGGAGCTTTCTTGGGTCAAAAGCTTCCTGGCAAGAGATCTCCGAAGCCGGCAAAGGCATCTGGCCAACGCACTCCGGGAAGAAAGTAACGTTTGCCTCCATGTAACCACAGGCTTCGCCAACGCTGCGGAAACCGTCTGGCATGTAGATCTCAAGAACCGGATGCTCAAGGATGTCTTCTTCCACTTCGAAGCTCACACAAACAGCGGTAGGCATCAGTCTATCCTCGCTGTTGCCGAACAGCCTCGCATGCAGAAATGGCAAAGTGCTCGTGCTTGTGGTAGTGATCAGGTCAAAGCCAGCGAACTCCTGATAGTTGACCTTCAGAAGTCCTCAAGAAAGTTGTTGCATTTTTGCTTCAGTACTAAGACGCTCATGCTTGGCTCAGTATGTAAGAAAAACAATGCATGCCGCGAGGCCGTTTTCAATGAAGTGCACAGTGATCATGTTGTCCTTGTGGCGCGCCGACAGCTGCAAGTGGTGCTAACTAAACCACAGTTAGCACGGCTGTGCAGAAGATCTGGACAAGTTCTATCTATCTGCTGTGCTTACAAATGGCACTGGCTGTCAATGGCTGGGCAGAAGCAACGTGCAGGACGAAAGCGTAATCCCAGGTGTCTCTGATGATGCCAGTGACAAACCTTGCCGGTCGGGCAGTATGCGGATCGTGCTCCAACAGCTGGGAAGTAGCCATGGAGCATCAACGTGCAGCTAAGCTGCTCAAACCAGCAGCCGGTTTCGTTCTTTCTCATGGCAGCTTTGACTCCGTCAGGAAGACATCGCGTTTCTGCACAGCACAACGTTTCGCTTGAAGCAGCGCTTGATTCAAGAAACAGGCTGGCGAAGCGGAACGAACTGATTACGGAGTCTTCCTCAGCAAGTGTCAAAGTTTGAAAAGGTTGGCAGCTGCACCTGCCTACGAGGGAAGGGAACAAGCTCACGTCCATGCACCTAGGCGGCTCAAGTTAATTCATAGCAGCATTGCCGAAAGTGCCATGCCGAGGAGGCCACTCACGATATCCCATGTTGGGGTTCTCATATGCCTGAGAGGCACGTCCGCAAGCCCTCAGATTTGCGCTGATGCTATTGCGTGCAACTAAGTGTAGCACGAAATTTGGTGGGCATCGACCAGGGGGCAGGTGCACCTTCATACCACACTGCAACATGGACTGGTGAGAAATTGAAAAACCTTCAGTACATCGCAAAATGCCGCCTCCAACAAGCATACGGACAGACCCCAAATGGCGCTGCCGGCCCATGTGAAGCCACCGCAGTTGCTGCTGGTCTTGAACTCTAGTGCGACTGCATAGTTCTTGTCCTGCAGCAACACGGCTTTGTCAGCGCGGACCTTGATGACTCAGGGAATGTACTGCTGAGGTCTCGTTTGGAAATGAGCCCTCAAGCATTCTGACAGGCTGCATACTGAAGATTGACTGCATTTGGCCGCTGAGCCAGCACTTCGAATCCAGACACGTCCGCTTGCTGGTGTGTGAGGCGCTTGCGGATTTCCCCACCTGCTCACACTCAGCAGTATCACTCAACAGTATCACCTTTACATACGATGCATGACAACCTGTCCATGCGGGAGGGCCACCTGACATTAGCATCCGCAAATGTAGCTCAAATATCATTATTCCAAACATGCCTGCCTTGCACGTCAAGACTCCAGAATTGAACGATCCAGTTGTTGTCTAGCGGTGTCTCGGACGGATTCACAACTGTAAACCTCCAGATCACAGGAGAGTTCTGCATCCCATCACTCATTGCTGTCTCCACCCAAGGGGCTGGAAGGCTAGAGGTTACTATACCCAAAAACAGGATGTAATCTTGCTTTATATTGGGTGCCGTAGTATCCCCATACAAATGCTACTCACGTGTTGTTCCACCCAAGGTGCTGGAAGGCATAGGTAGTGAAGGCGGACACTTGGTTGGGAGGCAGGATGAGCGTGAACTGAGTCTGTATCGAGGTCAGGTTCGTCCTGGCCAGGGTTTTGCCACTTGCATGGCTGAGACAGCATTGCAAGGTTCGAATCCGGCATAGTCAGGGAACAACTACGGCGGGCCTCCACTGCTATACTCGACAACACGGAAAAGAACCAGAGACCCAAAACTACAAAGATTGAGTCGGCACACAACACCGGAACTCCTAGCAGCGAGGTCCAACTTGCCAGGTTTAGGGTTTAGGGTTCAGTGTTTAGTTTCCATTTGTATGATTGGGGGGGGTCCCAAAAGGATATATAGGTTTTAGGGTTTGAGGGTTTCCCAAAATTAGGGGTACCTATTTTAGCGGTCCCTATAGTAAGGATGAGAGCATTTTGGGGTCTATATTGGGGTCCCCCTGTTCAAGGAAACTACCATACATATACATATATACATACATAAACATGGAACATGTACATGTTGTGAATGTATGTGTAACGCTGTGGGCTGTGTACATACTGTCTACATCAGTATAAGCAAGTAGTTTGGTATTTTCATGCGCAGATGACACGCTCGATGTGTGTACATATGGATATACACACGCATTATGCATTGAAGCACGGCCTTGCAAGCCAGCCCCCTAGTTGACATGACGGTGTCTCACTTTACTGGGCGACGGCTTTGCAAACGGGAAAGGCTCCGCCCACGAATACTGCATTCATATCTAACACGTGAAGCTACATGCGGGTCAGGGTCGGCCATGCGAAAGTTTCACCAAGGCGCTCTGCTGTGCAACCAGTCAGAGGATCCAGGCCTTGCTCAGCACCTTGCAGCAAAGCTTGATCGGCAGGCCGCATCAAAACAAGATTCATTGAGTCTTGCCTGTCAGGAAGGGGAACATTGCGGGCTGCGCCAGCTTCATCTTTCCAGTTCCTCAAAGCAATAGCTGAATAAGCAGACAATGAGTAGTCGGAGTTTGCATGTGAGGCGGGGCTTTGAAACACTGCCTCTATGCTCATGACATGTCAGTTCAAGGAGGAATGGAAAATATGTTAAGTTGCTAAGTTCCACTGTTGCCCGTCGAGGATCCACGTTGGAATGCTCTCCCACAGAACTCGGTCTCGGGCATGAAGCCAACGGGTGGGTAGATATGGATTTCGCAGCCGTAGGGCGACACGCAAGCCCCACTTCGCAGCCTGAATCCTGCACATACGTCGTTGATCGACTGTGCATCCACGGAGCTGGGAATGAAAGCAGCAGCTTCAAAGAGCTCAAAGACATCCACTGGGCCGGACGATGCATTGCTCACGTTAGTGGGTGGCTCCAATGCGTAGCCTTCCACTATCTGGTTGTGAACCATGCGGCCTGTGAAGTCAACTGTGACGAACTGCCACTTGTTGGGGTTCTCGGGCTCTTGTATGCTTGTAGCGTTGCTCTCATTCAAGCTCTCATTGCTCATGTTGGTGAAGTTTGTCTCATTGGTCATGTTCTCAACCATCACACGCGGTGCCGGATAATATTTGGCGGCATCAGCCTCTCGCGGATTCCGCAGATCGAACTGAAAGGCGTAGAGGTTGCTGGATGCCAAGTGTGCTCCACCCAAGTCCTCAGACTATCATTGTGAATTTAAGTGGAAAAGAAGTGGAAGATGATGGCTTTACGTAGGAGGCTATCCTTCTGAATTCAGCATCTTCTCAAAAACTCGTCCTAACGTCATGACAAGCCGCAACTGTCAAGTAGGCCCGTCCCTCCATGTCCACGTGAGGTGTAGCCTCTGAACCTTCGAGGGTCACACAGGGCAAGATGAAGCCTTCGAAAAGCAGTACAGATTACAACCCCGTATGCTTGATTGTGTCTGGTCACTATCATCTCTTCCAGGGCAGCAGTGCTTGGCCATTGCACGTATGGGGATATAGAGGTATCTTAAGAAGCATACGAGGATTGCATAAGGGTTTTTGGGTTCTGAGGGGCTGTATGGGGACATTGCTCCAATTTTGTAACTGCCTACTTCTGGCATGCGCCTTGACTCTTTGCTGAGGCTGCCAGGCCTGAAGGTAGGGCAACCACATCTTCGGTCGAGTTTGTGAGAAGAGCCAATGGGAAAAGTGTGGGATCTGCTGAGATGTAAAAGGGTCGGTGCCATCGATCATATCCTCCTGATGCAAAAAGGCTTGACATCTCGAACTAGGAAATTTTGCATCTCCATCTGCAACTCTGCATTCATGTCTCTATGGTAGTCCTTCATCATCGTCTGGAAGCTCGAACGAGGGAGGCAAGTACAAATGGATCTTGCCACCATGGAGGTCAGATGATAAGCGAAAAAGGATGCAGATCGGGCCCAGCTCACTGGGCTGTCGCACCTAAGATGCCCCACACAGGTTTGATCCTGAATCCCAGCAGTGCTTCCTTCACTGCGGGCCAATGCTGTTACTAAAAGCACACAGAGACGTGCTTCCCATCCCATCTGAAGGAAGCAATGTGAGATCATCCAAGCTGCGCTCGGGAAAAGTTGCAGAGTTGTCAAGTTAGCAAGGGTCGTTGTTGTTGAGGTTGTGGGCACATCAGAAAAATTGGCGGTCGCTTCGAAGATCCTCCAGGGTACAACGATGATTCGCGCTGCAGGCATCAGGCTTCTTGAATTATGAACATGCTAGGAAACAAGCCCAACAATTTTTAGCATACTTACTGCAGCTTCATTCTCCCACTGTCAGATTTCAACCAGGTGACTTCCAAAGTCCACCCTCATAGCCAGCCATGCCCCAAGCAGGCGTGGTGTTCACCTTGGTGCTGAGCAAGTACCCACCTGTCGGAGCCCTGTGCCATGCCAACAGCTGCCACACCACGTCTTTAAGGGGTCGCATGGAAAGACCTGCTTGACGCTCCCTTGTGTGTGAGGCATATGTTCAATCCGAAGCCCCCTTTACTTGGGCTGCCATGCAAAATCAATATGCCGAGCTTCCGCTGCTTCAGCTTCCAGGAGAAGTTGGAAGGCATAACCTTATAGCAGCATCAGAAAGTTGGATACATGCCTCAAAGTATGAGAGGACTCTTGTTATGGGAATGCCCGCCAAGCCATCCAATCACAAGTTCTAGAGCAGAATGCGAGCCGGGTAGCGGTCCTTGCTGAGGGGCCTTGGCATTGAACGGAAACTGCTCAAGCAAGCAGCTTCTGCAGGGAAGAGCCAACGATAATGTTAAACTCTTAGTTGGAGATATGCCAGCAGCAAGCTCAGCACAAATCATTCTCACTACCTAAAGTGGGAAATCATTCACATCACACGGAGCTTTGCTTCTCAGTGGAAAGATTTTGTGCATTCTTGTGCTTCTGCTGCGCTGCCTCTACAGCCGTACACTACAGGTAATTTATGCAAATGTTAGTAACAGAGGTATACCGGCTCTGAAACTCTGGGGCTGCAGGTTCAACGGACTCTACTTGCAGGCAAGCCACCCAGGAACGATCAAAGTGAGACTACACATTGCCTGAGCCGGGGCAACTTGCGGCTGCAAATAATGAACGAGCTTATCTCCTAATTATAGTATCACAGGAACTTTGGTTTGGAGATCTCGTCACTTTGGGGGCCGGATCAATTGGCTGAAGCGATGCCCTGCCTTGTTTTTGATGTTGCAGTCCATGAGCTCGGAACCCATGTCCGCAGCTGTCAGAGGGCCATCTAGCCAAAGGAAGCATTCAGGCTGTGGCTGCCTCACCGAAAAGCCGTGGCAGCCATCTCCTGAGCTGCCCCGCAAGCTCAAGCGCAGGTAGATAGATAATGATACATAGCACGTGCCTGGACTTCTGTGCGCCAGCGTTTTCGCTTCAAGTGGCTTTAGCCGAGCATCTCTGACTGCACATCATTTCGCAGGGAATGTGGCCAGTGTCTGGGAAATAGAGGAAGTTCCCATGACCGCCGCCACTGGTTACGCATGTCTTGTTGTGCCTGGTGTACGTCGTCTCCTGGGAATGAAGGGGATGGCAGGATATGGCCACATGCTGCAGGATTGCCGCAGTGGTTGCTTGGGTCCTTGACATGATCAGCACGTGTACCAGCAGGCAAGCAGGACACGTTGCCAGCTGACACCTTGGCAAGATACACAGAGTGCAGCAAGGAAGCCCAAGCAACAGAGCAGAATCGGTGCATTGCTTTTGGCAGTCCCCATTTTTGGTCTTTATCATGCTGCCTGTCCTGGGCAAGCAGTCTTCTTGCGTCCATGGTACACTACTCCCGCCAAGGTCGAATAACATCCAGTCAGCACAGGTACCTCAGCAATCACCCGGGCGCCACCGACAAGCAGATTCGGATCAACATGGTCGCTGCCAGCTAAAGGTCATCAAGGTGCTGAAAGCTTGTGTAGCCATCAAACCGTAGGCCGCCCCTGCGCTGCAAATACCTTGCAGGCCAAGAAATACTGAACAAACTGCACCCAGAGAAAAGAATTGCGAGAGACTCGTTGGCTTCATGCCTCAATAAGGGCTAACAAAGCTGGCTGCTGACGAGAGGCCCATCGGCATGCGCACCACAAGCTGGCATGGCAGGGGACCAAAAACATGCGAAGCATACCAGTCCCCACCACAGCTTCTTGGAAGATTCAGCCTGCAGCTCATCAACGCACAAATTATTTGGAGAACAGCATCCCTTTATATAGGGGTTCTATAAGGGTCATATTGGGATAATCGAAAATAACATTGAAACAACTATGTAGGGGTCTGCATGGTCTGCCAAGTGACGATATGGCAACTGCCAAGTGATCCATTCGTGTGTGAGCAGGTCCCAAGACCAATAATTCAGCAGTGCTGAAATCGTCCATCGTGTCATTGACTATGTCAAACCTCATGGTTGCTGGCAGACAATGGTTCTACTATGATCTCTCTAATCTAACTAGATTTGCCGTACGACAGAAAAGCTTTGCTGAGGGCATCCATGAAACCCAGAGGCATTGTACGCAAACAACAAATGTCCAGATGCATTGTGCAAGTGAAATTGCCAGTGGTTACTGTCCTTGGACTCGTGACGCTCACCCCATGTTGAAGTGCATCCGTACCATGCAACCTATGTGCCTGGTTTGCGTCGCATTGAATGACCTATAGCTACCTCTACTCACTCCAAGGCTCTGGTGAATGTGAAGGGTTAACAACCTCACCAGGAAAGAGCAAAGAAAGGAAGACACTGGACTGATAGCATGTCTTCAACCAAAAGAGGAGTGATTTTGCATCCAGGCCGCAGAGAACTGAAAACTGTATGTTTCATTGGCCTGCAAGCCCTGTAGTGCCAAGTTGAGCACATCCACACCAGTCGTGTTATCACGGCCGGCGGTGCACATTGACGCGTTGCTGAGCATTTGCTGAGCATTGGGTAGGAAAGGGAAGGTAGTCCTCAGCTGGCTGCATCATGAGGGTCGGGATAGCAGGATTCAAGCACGTACAGTTGATGGCCAAGATGCGGGTCAGCTTTGTGGCCCGTCATTCCCCTTGAAGAGGACCATGCCTCTCCACATGATATATCCTGGGCTGCGAACCTCAGTGGAGCAACGCCCTTGCTCTCAGCTTGCTTTTGGATTCGAGAAAACGCCGTGGCGAGTTCAAGAGACCGTCGATTTGGCCGTGTGACCCCGGAGGCATGGAGATGTGCAGATGGCACCTGGGGCCCCGCGACATGGAATAGCACAATCCGCCAACAGGCGCAATCGTGAGAACCACTTCTGCAAGGCCATGCTGGCAAAGGCAAGACAATGCTGCTGCGCAGCGTCGCGCTGGAATCGCACGCATCGCCAGCCACCTTTGACACCGCTCTGACAAAGTCTGTGCTGATCAAGCAGCATGGTTCCTGAGAAGTCCATGATATTGCAGGCCTTGATGCCGGCAACCACGTGGCTTCTCGCCTGGGTTCTTGACTTTTTCACAGCCTGATGCTGCACTTTCGCTGCCTAGTTCGAAGCCAATTAAGGCCTGTGCAAGCGGCTCTTGAGACGCGGCAACCACTTCTGCGTCGAAAGCAGCTGGTTCCTGAAATTGTTCGTGGAGCCACTTCTTTCCATCTTCCACCTCACACAGCCCAGGCCTGGGATGTAGCCGTGACCTGCATCACAAAGCAACTACAAAGAATTCTCGTCTGCAAACGCCACCAGGACGATTCCCAGGATTTGTGAAATTTTCAGCTCAGCAGCAAGGATCCCATAGTAAAGCCAGAATGGCCAGCGCATGCGCTGAATTCTCCAACACCACACGACCTGCAACACTAAAGCTACTCTAATGCGGAGCTTCTTCATGCTCTAGCTAAAGCAGCATCTGCAGCAGGTGTGAGACACATCCCAACTTGCCTGCAAAATCGAAACGGCCAAGATCCAAATGCAACAACAACGACTATGCGACAAGGGGACAAAGGGCTTGAAGCTTCTCTTCTAAAGGTCTGCTGGGCTGAGGCAGGGTTCGTTCTGTCAATGCATTGTACGGTGGCTTGTTGGGTCACGGCTTCTCATGCTGCTAGATGTAACCACAGGCATCCACATGCTGAATGCTGTTAAACGGGCTTTGCTCTCCAAATCTGCCTATTCTAAGTTCTGCATTTTTTCACTTGAGCCCAGGCACAGCACCTGCCAAGTTGAGAGCAAACTGGCTGACCCTGTAAGATGAGCAGGTGCATCTACAGCACTTGGAAAGTTGGCATGCTTGGATCCTGGCTGCCAGCCCTCTCCTGATGTCAGAGAAAAACTGGCTGTCTGGCATCATCAAAAACGTTTGTCCCTCTACAGGCTGGATATCCACCTTTGCCAGGAGCATCTCGGCGTGAAAAGCGTGTCTCATCGATGCGAGCTGTATCTCCTTTTAGGCTTCATGAAAACAAAGGCAACGTCCCAATTTCATCTCCCCAGGTGAGTCCCGGACTTAGCCTGTTGGGATCTTTTGGGCAAGATCACAAGCATCAATTCAAGAACTTCGCTTGCAACCAGCAATCAGCCCTGCACAAGCCAGGTCCTCGCCAGGCCGCAGCCTCCAAAACAAAAAGGAAGACACTCTGAAGTCTTTGTAGATTCCTTCAAGATCATGTGCCTTGGCAGTGTGGAGGCAGCGAGGCCATCGACTAACCCTTGTACCTTCCAGCATCTCAAGTCGAGCACAGCTAATCTGGGGCTACCAGAGGTGTTTTTTGTTTGCAAAAGCTGATGAGCAAGCCTGCCGCGCAAGAGCTGCCGCAGCCGCAGAAGTTGCCATCTGCAGTGCAGACCTTGCCACATCGCAACAAGAAGCTTGGCTGTGTAGGGTTAGCCGTTAGCCGACGTCAGGCTCCGGAACGCTACGAGTAAGACATCCCATGGCATCCAATGAGTATAGTGGCTTGAAATCCTTGGCCCTGACACTCTGAAACAAAGCCAACGTGCGCATGACCGCCGCACGACATTCTTCCGAAAGATATCTGACACAGCAGAAATCACATGCAGCTCCTGCTCTTGAAGCTCCCAACCCCCGACGCATTCCCAGCAGTCCAGGGTATTATCCGATGGATTCTTACCCTCGCAGCTTTTACGGCAATTGCTCGGATACTCATCAGGAACAGAGTCGCGACGGGATGCTTCTGAGACAGCAGCAGGGTCATCGTAATGCCGCTCCATACCTGTAGCAGGTCACCTCTTGGCAGTTTAGCTCGCATGATGCAACAAAAGTTGGCCTCCTCCGCAGCATATCGATCCAGAGCGTGTCGCGCATCCCGTGCCTGGAGCAATCGAAAGCTCTCGCTGTGAAAGCTGCCTTGACCTTTCTTGGCCTGGTCAAGAAGCAGCCTTTCCTGCGTAGACACCAGGAGCTGCCCGGCCACCGCAGTGAACTGCCATGAAGTCTGCATCCGTCCAAAAATCTGCAGCGATGTCTAGCCAAGGCCTGCCTCATACGGTATCTGGAGTCTGGAGACGTTCCAAAACCTGGCTGGTGGGAGACTAGAAGCTGCCGGCGCTCACTGGACCATCTGACATCTTGCATCCTTCAAGATTAGATGCATCTGAGCACATGGCACCGCGACAGCCTGGTCCTCGGGATCCGTGAGGTTGCCTGAAAGTGAAATCCAGCAGATGTGTGCAGGCTACTATGCCTCAAGATGCTATTATTTGCGTCGCAGTTGCGGGGGTCAAAGCTGTCTCCAAACACTGCAGTGACATCAACCTGGGAAGGCTGATTCCATCATGCAAGAGTCTTAGCGTATGCCAGCCTGTGGCAATGTAAGCCCCGAGCTGCCTGCAAGACACTAACGGACACTGTTTGCAGCAGCATCATCACGGCGAATCCGAGCTTCCCAACTAAGTCCTTGTGATTGTGCGCGTGCTAAACGCTTGACACAACACTGCACAGCAAAGAGGGCTACACAATACTTCTTGCACGATCCAAGGCAGCAACGCCCCGGACGAAGGGGGCAGCAGCAGTCAACATCTCAAACACCTCGGCATAAGACCAATGCTCTGTCTCATGACTTCCCTTTTCCCCAGCACTAAGCCGCGGTCTGGTCTTACAACCTGCGCGACTTGGAGTTCATAACACAAAGCTTCATGACTCGCTGCTATGGCACCTCCTGCGCTGGAATCTGCTTGCAAGTCACCGTGCCGAAGAAATCAGTGCCTCCAGTTCAAAGCTTTCTAATCCGTCAACTATACAAGGTTGTGGTAGCGCAATTGCCGAGAAAGCCTCAAGAAATCAGGCACGAGCAAAGCATGCAGGAAGGGGCTAATCCGAGCCACAATCATTCAGCGTTCGCGGCTTTAGATTGCCGAGCTTCGCAGGCTGAGTGTCAAACTGCATTCCTTCTGTCGCACAATCGGGTCAGCTGTTGCAGCCACAGCCACTGCTGCCTGGCACAATGATTTGCAGGCGAGTTTCTGGCGTCTCAGAATTGCAACTGACACTTGCCTGGAGAAGCTGCCACCTTGTAAGCCAGAATTCATAATCCCTCCCCTGGGATCTGAGCCTGGTGACCTGAGCTTCTGGCACATCGTTCGTCACCTGCACGCTTGCGAGTAGAGCCTCGGTGACCAGCCGCTTGTTGCATCATACACGCTGTCGCGTTCTGCAATTCTATTGACTAGTTGTATAAGTTATAAGATGCCCTGGGCCACAGGCTCTGGAAGCCCACAAAAGCTTTGATTCTGTCATGCCTGCCTTTCGATGTGCTGCTTAGCGCCGTTCTGCTCTCATTGTTGGCCTGTTTTTTCTTCATTCCTGCCTCCTTACAACGTATCTTGGGGCTTGAGGCGAGTCTATGAACGAAACCCTGGCGACCAGCAAGCTCCATCATCTAGAGGAACAGAATGCAACCTGGAATACGGAGAAAAATTGCCCAGGGATGTAAAAATATGATCTAAATCTCACTGCTGCAACCGTAACACCGGAATGCAACATGTTAATGTTCATGATGTCCAGTCCAGTCGCGGCAGTGCAGCTCATTTTCTTTTGCCAAGCTTGAGAAGTGGCTTGCCGCACATCCTATTGCCCGGGCCCGGTTCAGAAACAGCGGCGCAGCGCCACTGTCATCATGTAGGCACACCCGTGGCGCCTCACAGAGTTCGGCACCTGCACCCAGAGCACTGCGTATATCCAATGATATCCAATGTGCATATCACTTGATGGGCAAATGTCTGGAAAGCATGCTGATCAGCATGAGCAATATCTTTTGTGACGTCTAAGTACATGCAATGCTGTTCCCATCTGCAAATCAGGCTGGCGGAGACGAGATATCCCTGCCCGCTTTCTGTACCATTGTGAAACGATGTGCGCGCGCACGGTAGACTTGCCGATGTTGTATTACAGAGATTCAGCAGCTCCAGCTAAAAAGCCGCAGCCAGTCACCTATTCACTGGTTGGGAATTCTGCAGCTCAGAGACTTTGTCTGCACTTACTTTGTGTGCCGACAACTCTTCTCTCCGCTTCTTCTCTGCCGTTTCCTGTGAAGCCGCGGGCTGCGGATTTTGGTTTGTGCCCACGTTGAAACCTACTGAGAGTCCGATCACCACCCCTGTGCTGAGTGTTCCGATCCACGTTAGGTCTGGTCCTGGAGCATCTGACTGCGAAGCAGTCCGGGAAGGCTGGCTCAGTTGGCTCCTCTTTGCCTGTTGCCGAGGTGCCTGCACTGGCTCTTCCTCGGGATTCCGCAGCACGCCTTGGACTACAAGGCTGAGAAGAATGCCTGAGGCCGAACCGATGGCCACAGCGCGAACCCTCTTGGAGAGCTTCTCATCTGGCTGCTTCGAGTCAGCCCGAGCTGGAGCGTCCCAAAGCGATGGCTGCCGGTCCCGAGGTGGACCAACAAATGCAGTGCAAAGGAGAGCTGTTGATGCCAGCATGGCAAGTTTGCCAAGGGTCTGCCGGCGAGCCTGTCGTGTCCCTGATGTGCTTCTACTTCTGGTTGCCATGGAAAGGACAGCGCAGCTGGCCAGCCATGCTGAACAGGCCAACCAAACCGAAGCCTCCCATGGACAGCAGAATGCTTCCATAGACAGGTAGTTGCTGAATGTTCTGACCTTCCCTGTGTCCCCTCCAGGTCTGCGCGCGAAGTGCTGAAAGTCTTTTCTGGACAGAACGTACTGTTGCAGCAACACCACTGAAAGCACCAACACCAACAATGTAGCACCAGATCTGAAAGCTGCTCTGCCAAGCCCTCCAGTCGCCATGGCGGCTGGCTGGACACTTCTAGCCCAATTGATCCAAAGGATACGTTCTCGCATGTAAGCTTGGGGGGTTCTCGTTGCAAAGTCTGTGCGTAGACAAGCAAGACCTCTGCAAGCTCAAATGTTGCCTTCTGGACTAAGCAATGGAACCTGAGCCTGGACAACTTCAAGATGCCACGTCAAGAAAGCAACTGCTGGTGTGGCAAGCTCAAATCTTCAGAGCTTCATGGCCCGGGAGAAGGTTTACGCAGATGAAACACTCTGAATGCAAAGCAAAGACGCCGCTTTTTCTGCAGCATGTCCATCAGTTTGGCGTGCAGGCCTGGGAGGAAAACGCGCGCGCCTTTGAGGCACAGTGCAACTGACCACCAATGCACTACCTGCGCGGAAAGAAACGAATTCACAGTTGCTAAACACTTATGATTAAAACTAAGTTGTCGCTTGAAAGCGAGCTCGTTTAACATCAGCGGGAGCCGCGAGTTCTATCATAAACTCTCTTGTTTCATGCTGCACCATACTGGCACGCTGCGGTGATGGCCGCACTCGGGGCTCCTTTCTGCAAGGAACGTGGAAAACTGGTGCTTGGCTGGCATGAGACGGATTCAAGTTCAGGCTCATAGCAGATGGCCCTCAGTACTTGAACGCGGTTCCTTAGCATCTTTAGCAAGAAGACGGGCGGCCTAGTGACACCTGTCCACTGCATGTAAGCATCTTATCTCTCCCCATTCATCGCTGCCCGCAGGCTTGTACTGAGACTCCATGTCGATGGAAATGCCTCCCCATGCATCATGCAGGCAGAGACTTTAGCCGCCAAAACATGCAGATGCAAAGAACACACTGGCTAGACCTCCTCATATTGGACACAGTGGTGACCAGTGGTGTTTCGTGGAGATTCTGGCCTGGCCTAGGGACTTGCTCAGCCTGATCCTGATCTGACCGTGCTCACCGAGATCTGCCGTTAACCACCGATTCATGGGGTCATCGTCATCCTCCTCGACGAGAAAGCCTCCGTAGATGACAAGTCACATCACATAGCAGTCGCAGGCTCTGACCCTGCACGGCTATGGATTGCCTGTGACATTGTTCTCAACCTCAGCAGGTGTCTGACCCATCATGCCCACTGTCACTATGAACTGTTGGTGCCTCTTGCGAACAAGCTGCATAGATAAGCTTGTCATCATCATCCCGCGTTACCTGCACCCAAGTGAGCGCGGATGTCGCATTTCATGAACCATAACCTCCTGACAAAGAGGCCTGGTACTTGCCAGAGTTGTACTGCCACTTTCCCATGTGCGGATTCATGAACTTCCTGGGGCAAACTGACTGTAGGATGGTAGCCGCAAGCCAACCAAGGAAGTATCCCCCGCCCTCTGTTCTCTTTCCCTGTAATTAGGTGGGCTGTTTGTTGCAACGCTACCACAGCTCGAGGAATTATCCTGCTTTGTATTAAAGCTGCTGGACAGACAGTCGATTAATCTGTAGCTGTCCACAAACTTGTGAGCTTTCATTTTGGGGACTGAGAATGAGCACTGATATTGCCCAACTGCTCCAATGCCTTTCTGCTGCTTCATACTCTTCTAGGAATACAAGTATCGGCATTGTTTTGTATGGTGATCCTAGCCTGAGAGCCTGTGCCTGCAGCTCCCAGCTGGCCATCTTGAGGCTGCTGTCTAAGAATTGGAGGGCAGTTCCCAACTCCCGCAAACACACTCGATAATCTGGATAAGTGCATGACATTGCGTAGCAGTGCACAGCTTGCAAGCTTACGCTCTGCGCCTCTCCGCCCTCTCACAGTCACTCATGCAACCAGGCAGCTCATAAATCTCAGGGCAGGGACGCAGGCGCAAGGGCTCTGTGTTGTCCCATGATTGGCCAGGCTCCCACTTGGTTGTGCGTTCAATGCAAGATAACACGCTTCATTCAATTGCAGCTTCTGCTGTGTATTGCCAAGTTGCCTGGTTGTTACCTGATAGGGCCTCAGATGAAGGCCCGATGCCAAAAAACCAATGACTTCTATCGCAGCCCAGTCTACCTGCACAACTCCTCCGATCTGCTCGCTGAATCCTGACTGTGCCTGTCGGGCGAGTCTGCTCTGAGAAGATTGCGCTACAAAACTGCGGCCTTGCTTGGCAGTTCAGAAGCCGTGACGGACTCGATGCACCTAGGTACAAAATCTTCATGTTACAGCAGTCGCAGACAAGACCAACGTCCATGAAACGAGTTCGCCGCGGCGCAGCTGGTAAACATCTCCGGTTGTCTCGCAGACATGCCAGCAGCTCCCGCAAAGGCCATCATCACATTGATAGACTATCTTGTGGCCTGGCCACGGCTCAAATTCGAACTACTGCACAAACAAAACACTTCTGGTTCTTAGCACGGAATCAGGGAATATAACCCCTGTAAAATCCCTGTAGGATATATTTTCATATTCCCTACAAAGAACCAGTTGAGATAGTCTGCACGCAAGTTGGGGTCCACCAACCACATGCCCATCGCCTGCTGCCCTGGCAGCATCCTGAAGCTTGGCAGTGGGGCGGACAACCACAGGTTCAGCGGGCTCCGGGAAGATGACCTGAAGCACTTCAAGTCAGCATCAACACACAGTGATCATACTACTAACTTAGGTGGGCCCCCAACCCAGTAATAGTGACTATAAGGGATAACAGAGATTATAGTAGGGTCCTCTTATATTCTTATTATACCACTATTACAGGGTGGGGAGTCCTCCTAACTACTAACAATCATGGTAACAATAAGAATGCCTGTAATAGGAACAGCAACAACAATAATAATGACAACATTGCAAAATCCTGCGCCTGAATCGGCCCACGAGCTTGTCGAGCAAACTTTATGACAACCTGCAGAAGGCTGCAAAGGCTGTATGAACCCCTACATAATCCCCAGTTTCCATTTCATATTGCACGTTTTTGTCCATGTGGGGAGTGTTAAGCGAGGAATGACCGGCAGTCAGGATGGCCTTATCGCCCGGCTTGAGCTTGGAGACAACATCTACCTCGTCAGGGAAAATGTTCACGCAGATAATTGTAGATACTCTCCATGCATATAGATCTACATACAAATGCCCATATATCCATATACGTAAATTATGTATTCTGTGTTTGCATACTTGTATGATGTCATCTGCATGTCAACTTGCCGATCTTCTGCATGGCCACTTAGCCGAGCGACAACATCCTCCTGAGTCTTTACCCTGATGCCGTTCAACAGCAGCAGCCTGAGTCAAGGAAGGCCACTTGCTACTGAAGGAGCCTTTCGTCAAGCAAGGCCTGTCCCCAGGCATTATCCACATTTTCTGCTCCTCTGAGTCCTAGGAGATTGGCCGAACATGGGAGCTTGCATTTGAGACCAACAAGTTCCAGACGTCCTTGGCCAGAACGCGTGCGTTGTAGTCGAAAGCACTGCCGCCTTCCGCAACTTGACTGACTCCAACGGCTTCCTTGTCCCAGCTCCTGGTGAGCGGCGCTGGGGAAAACCAAGCCGCTCTGTGACTGAGACTTTGCCAATGCAGCAGGGCGGCGTGTCCAATGCCAGGCCCAAAGGAAGCGTGAGGGCCACGTCGAACCAAACCATGTTGCCCACTCGCTTAGCATTCCGAGGGTGCGGACTCTTGATCATAGCGTCATAGTCTTTCCTTAGCCACAGGAGTTCAAGATTTCAAGCATCAGAACCAGCTCAGTATGAAGAGCTCCTTGAGCTAAGCCTCCGCATCTCCTTGAAGTCTTCGAAGATCTCCTCGGCTTCTGCTTTGGTGGCGCGAACGCACACCGTTCTCCGTGGCGCGCCACGTGCCTGAAAGAGATGGATCCATCTGCAACCCAATCTGAACATCTTGCAAAGAGCCAGCCACCAGTGCAGCCCGGGCTCAGGATGAGCTCTACCTGTGCCAAGGCCAGCAATGCAGTAGCTACCTTGAGTCTTGCAGGTTGCCGGGCCTGCGAGTGCGTGTGCAGACCAGCTTCCAAGGTAGGCGCTGCTGAAGTGGCAGCTGAAATACCTGGGCTACACATGTTGTGCCATGTGACGCCACAAGTTGCTGAAGGTACGCATCTCCCATTTCGTCATCAGCTTGAGGGGCGCAGCGGCTGCCAGGATCAGCGCGCCACCAGACACTCGGCATTGCCGCGCCATTGCCAAAATTGATGTTTGCAGGTCAAAGCTTGTGTTTTGAACTGAAGTTGGCTCAGCCTGTCCGCCCTTCTTTTGTAGGGAGGACTTGCCCCAAGTTGCTTCCATCGTCTAAGCACATCCAACACATGTTTGAGCAATTGCTCCGCGTGGCGGCGGCTCTGAATTGCAACATGAAGCTCAACAAATGAGCTGTATCTTATCAAACCTCATTGACCCTGGACGAGGCTCGAAGGCCGGAATTACCCAGACGTGAACCCCATTCCTGCCACAGCCATCAGAAAAGACTTGTGCCCACCTGCAGCATCTGCATTACCTCTGCCGCCGCAGCCATGCGTGGTCCACAGGCCCCTACCACCCTTTACTACCGGTTCAAGACATGGCAGACATAGCAGTAGCAGGCTCCAGATCTGATTCCCGTCTACATTTACAAGTCTTGTGCTTCGTACATCAAACATGTGACAGCACCTCTGAACCACTGACGTCTCCAGTGGCTTCGCGGAGCTGCAGACTGCCGCTGAACGCAAACAAACACTGCGGAGAAACTGAAGCTGGGATGCTTCGGGGCCGCTGCTTCCACATAAGCCACAGTGAAGTTTTGCTCGGCGTCCACGATGAGGGGCTCCGTTGCCATTGCCACGGCAATCTTGGCGGGAGCGACAGTCCCAAACGAACACACTACATGGCTTGCGGCTTGTCAAACTCCAGCTAGAATTCAGTACTGTTGTTTAATCACTCATTGTCCCTTCCCGTGCTTCAGTTTGCTTGTAAAAGTGCATTCTGTGTGGTGGTACATAGCGCTCATCAACTGAGGCTCACGCTGCCCCCTCGTCATCCCGCGCACGGACTGCCTTGTCACGCATGTGATTATCATGAGGCAATGAGTGCAGGTTACGAGTACCCTGCTATTGACCTTGGAGTTTGTTCTTGCTGTCGCCAGTACTTGTGGTGCTGTCTACTGGGCCACGCACATTTTTGGGAACTCACCTCCAAGGCTAGGACCAGATGGTACTGTCCCGCAGGCATATGCACAAGTGCCTCCCAGAAGCCACTGGTTGACACGACTCTTTTGACTGAAAGCCCTTGATTGTATGTGCTCCAGAACGCACAGGCCAACCTCCGGCGAGCGACCCCATGGCCTGCGAGCGTTCATCCGACACGCAGCCATGAACTGGTGACAGACCTCTGGGCACGTGGGCTGAGGCACGTGCCGTAGCAGCTGCCTCAGCCCGGCAAAAGGACGAAAGAATCCCCCATACCAAGTGCTGACGGACTTTGTTTGGCATCTGCAGGACTGCGACAGCAAGCTGTTTCAGGTCAGCACCCGCTAAGCTCTTTCCAGTACCGTGAGCTCCGGGGATTGTCCTGCAAACGTTGGCACCCTCGCTGTATAAGGCCAGCCGAAGCAGCAGCGACGTGTAACTAATCTTTCGATTCTACATCAATGCAAAGCATGCAAAGGGGCCAGCTAATGCTGCTGCTGCTGCTGCTGCTGCTGCTGCTGCTGCTGCTGCTGCTACCGCAGAACATATCATCATTCTTTATCTGCTCAGCCGGTCCCAGTCTATCTGTGGAGCTGGCGAATCGTCGGGATCTGTGCCTCAGATCGGAATGTGTAGGACATAGGGTGCCCCTGAACTCAAACTCCGCGCTCAAGTTACGCCCAGCAGCCTCGCTGGATCTCCTCAGGCTCATCTAGCAGAAGACTGAAGATAATATGGGGGTTTCCCAAAATTAGGGGTACCATTTTGAGGGTCCCCATAATAAGGATTATAGTATATTGGGTTCTATATTGGGGGACACTCCCTATAGCATCTGCCAGAGATTTGCTCTTCAAAGACGGCAAGGTCCTGGAGCGGGAAAGCGACGAACTCATATTCCAGGACAGTAGGCCTCTCATCCATCCTGACGTAGAGTGACAAACGGAGCCACTATCATCAGAATGAAGCCGACAATTCGGACGCTGAGCAGGTGACCACATGCTGGTTTCAACTGTGAAGGTTGTCCTCAGGGATGGCTCTCTGCTGTCAGCACAGCGCAGCAAGGGCTGAGGGCAGGGCCCAATGGAGAAACCACGAAAGGATGGCCGGACCTTGGCACGTTTTTTGAAGCATCTGCACTGACAGAAATCGCACAGATACTGCAACATCTGCGAGGCTGGCTGTGATCGAGCCGGCTGAAGGCGGTTCTTCGGCCACAAACTTTGGGGACGTGATCGCAATCGCAACGCCGTTCCGCAGAATGTTCTCCAGTGGCGGCCGGTCTGGGGCCGTAGCGAGGACATCAGCCAAGGCGCTTTCACTGTCAGACTGTAGCAGGACATGGTAGTAGGGAATTCCTGGTAGCAACCCACCATCACTCACACCGGACTGTAGCTCAAGAAAGTTGCCCATTGTTTCCGCCTGCGTGGGGAGGATTCGATCCAGTCTGGGTAAGAGACGGTCTTCGATAAGCACCCACTGCCAGTGGACTTCCGGAACGAGGCATCCTGGGCCTGCCTGCCCAGCTACATCCACAGCGGCACCAACAACAGGTATCCCGTCTGAAAGGTTCACTTTGCCCGTGTATGCGTAATTCGGGAACTTCAAAGCCAGTGTTGCAAAGGAAGTGTTCCGCACCTGCACAGGATTCCTGGCAATCGCTGAAGGCCCACCACCAATCTTGCGGCGAACGATCACTGAGAAGCGGTGGATGCCAGGAAGCAGGCCGGGTCGCACCATTAGCTTTGGCCCAGCAGCTCCCATGCCATCTGTCTGTGAAGCTGCAGGCCCGAAATTTGGCAGACTTGCACAGATGTCAAGCTCACCGACTTGCACAATGGATGAACACCTCCATTCAAACTCAAAGTCTGAGAGGTCGCTTGGTTGGGTGGGGTCCCACGCCGAAACACTTAGTTCAAAGCCACACTGGGATGCGATTCTGGGACCGATGATGTGCACTTCCAGCGGTGGCAATGGCTCGACTGCAATTCTAAACACAACATTTGCCCTTGGAGCAAGGGTAGGGCGTGTGTCGAAGGCAGCAACGGCTCGGAGAAGGTGGAACGTGCCAGGCTGAAAGGCATAGGGTAAGAGCTCCACAGAATTAGGGTCGCCTGACTGATCGCGCCACAATGGGTTCAATGCTGCCAAGCTCTCCAAGGCCTGGAAGGGCCCAAAGCCAGGTTCAACGCCCCGGTACTCCCATGTCACGTTCGTCCGGCCAGCACTTTGTCCAGGATCTCGCAAAGCACACTGAAGTGCAAAGGGCGCCTCCGAAGTGATGACCGAGAGACGCAGACTGTCACTGTGTCTGAGCTGCGAGTCCGTGGCCCCTACAGGAAAGATGACTGGCTCTGCCTGTGCTGTTGACCCGACCACCCCTGCCGAAACAACTGCCTCCGTGCTGTTGCCTAAGGCATTTCTCACGATCAGCCTCACTTCTAAGCGTACCTCCCCCTCTCTCAGCTGCTCACCTAGACGCGCACCCGCTTCTGACAGGATGCCCGGACCTACAACCACAGAGGCCGCACTCGTCGCTGTAGCTTCTTGCAGCAGTGTCGACAGTCGAGGTGTGCGAAACCAGCTTGGCGTTCCCGGTCCGAAGCCCCAGAAGAATTGGAGCGGGTCGCCCCTGGAATCAAAGGAGTTGGCTCCGTTGAAGATAAGCTCGCCGCAGGCCTGCACAGTTGCCGGTATAGCCTCGAGCTTTGCTTCCACGTAGGGCAAATTGGCTGTTTCATTGGATACGTTCTCAGAGTTCTGGGCATACAGAACGGGCACCAGAAACAGCAGGAGTGCTTGCATTCACCTCCTCCGAGGCCCGCCCAATGCTGAACTGTGTTTCACATCGTCGGTCTCTGTGCTCAAGGATTCCTTGGCAGGCAGATGCAGCTACTTCAACTTGTAGGTGTATCAGCACATCAAAGAAGCTTCAATGACAACCTGGCTTACCGGAAGAGACAAAGCTTACATCCATCCAAGCAGCACAAGAAAACTGAAAAAGCGACTCCAAGCCTTAAGCTTGAGCCGCTTCCACGGCGACGCGTCCACCAAAATTCAACTAGCCATGGTCTCGCCTTGTTCGGGCTACGGGCACCACTATCGTCATACAATGTAACATGCCCCCATCCCAAAGATAGGCATACAATCCTAGGAATAATCCCAACACACACATAGCCCAAATAGCCAAGGGTTCTTTGGTGCAACAGGTACAACATCTTCTTTGAGTTCGTCCTACAACAAAAGAACAAAGATTCCTTGCCTACTTCCAGGCGCTGTTCAAAGTGAATGAAGAGCATATTGGTAACATGTGTTGCGTTTGTCCTGACGAGGAACGTGCAAACATTCACGGCTTCTGCATACATTTCATAGAAGGTGTTTTGTCCAACTGTGCCGAGTTCTCCTCCGAGAACGATTTGATTCCATTAGTGTTCTTGAGCCTGAATATGTCCCAAACAAAACCGTTTTAATCGAATAATGGTGCTAACACATGGACAACCCATGCAGTATTATTAGAATCTTACACACTTCGGATCGTCGGCAAAATCGTCTACCACTATCAAATTACTAAATACGTCTGTCTGTTATCCTGGAAGTCAATGATGAATTCTGGAACAACAATTAAAATCTACTTAGCATGCATGAATGTCTGATCAAGAAGAGCATCATAAACAACATGGTGGAAAACACTCAGAAGCCGATGGTTAAACCTGCTTACCCTTCTAATGTAAATTGAAAACTTTCCATTAAGAAGCAAAGAAAACCAACGGAGGTACGACAATCATTGACGATAGGAGTAGTTGGAAAGTTGGCGGCAAAGGAGTTACCTCGGATGCAAGCAGAACATCCAAAACGAACACACCAGACCAACGATGCGTTGCAGTTTCAACTGGATGGCGGTCTCGCAAGAGGTTAGTGCAAGTAGAGGAGATGTTGAGCTGTCGGATATGGATGTGAATCAACTTGAGAGGCATCTGGAAAGTATGGATGGAACAATGACAAACCTTCATTGGTAAAGCAGACCGCGAAGGCAAGTTCCTCGTTTGGACCAGACACTAAAGCTAGAACGGCATCCAATGTTCTGAGACGTCATAGGCACACCATAAGAGTGTACTAATGGACGCTAGTTTGTAGTGAGCTTCGTTAATGCTCAAGCTTGTATACCTGCGCGTGTTACATAATCTCACGTTATGAAAACATGTACAGTTGAAAAACGCTAGTAAGAGCTCAAAACATGTCATTTCAATTTGGCCCACACAGCGAACCAGGTATTAGTCTCAAGTGAGGGTTTTCGCATATGTGAAGCGTATTTCGATTTCTTGGGCCTATTTTAGGCCCTCATAACAATCCATTCAGTCATTCAGTTCATTCTTGAACTACTTATCCTTGGGCTAGCTAGGAGGAGGATTGATGGACGAATCGGGTAGGAGGAGGAAGAAAAGTAATAATGTGTTGATGAATACCTTAATAAAGGTACCTGTACCAAAGTTGAAGATATATGCTGCCCCCAAACATGTTACTAGGTTGGTAAGCATTCTTACAGTCATATGAAATCCATTTGGCTTTCTCCGAACGCTTGGATATCGGGTGGTAAACACTCAAGAGCAATGACACCTGTATAGATTAAGCCAGTGAAGGCAGCAGATATTTGCTAAGTGCCAGATAATGAAACAGCTCAAGACATTTGAGGAAAGCTGCAAGACATGCATTGCGCGCAGAGAAAATGCAAAGAGATATCATGAAAGAAACAAAGACACACTCGTCTCAACGAACACACTGAATACATGTCGCAAACCCCTGAAAAGTCGAGGGGCCAGAATCGCGTCAAGAGAATCAACAACAAAGCTGCTACCTGTCCTGTGTGCAACTACGAACGAAAGAAGTGTGAACCGGCTTAACACGAAAAGTCGTAAGCACGTTGACATCAGCAGCTCATGCAGGATCTAATTGATCTAGAAGTTGAGAACGATGCTCCTGAGTGCTCCTCAACTAGACAGATCCATACAGCATCAAGGAAATAAACGGCGAAGAACACGAGTGTTCCAGGACTTGCCTTTATTGCTTCTTACTTCAGATGTGGTACATATACTTTAGAATCATGAAATGATTCGGGACTCTAAGAAGCTAAAGCACTGGCTTTACCCTTAGCCCCAAACACTGAACCAACTTCTACGACAACCTCCTCGCCTCTTTTAGGCTAGGGTACCTAGGTTCTCTCTCGTGTTGCGATTATTCCTAGGATTGCACTTCTATATACCTTTGGGAAGCAATGTTACATAGTTGGTAGTGGTGCCCATAGCCCAAAAAGGCGAGGCCATGGCTAACTAGGTCCCCACCCAGCCGTACTCTGGTTTGTCCCTGATTGAATGTGGACTTTGATCTTTTTCCTCACACATCATATAGGGCAAAGTGCTGCAGCTCGAGCTGCAGTTCGATGCCACCCTGGCCTTGACAAGTTTCAAATCAGCTTTGTGATTCGGAGGCAAGTGCGTAGTCGTGTGTGCATATTCACACAGAGCAAACAGCTCCCACGGCAGACGCCCTGCACAAACTCCAGCAGATGCTGGCTCAATTTGAGTCACTATCGCTTTGCAAAGAGGCCTCGCTCGGGAAATCTTCCTCAGAGGAAACTGGTACGTCGCACCAGTGCTGTGTTGGCCTCATAGAAACACGTGCCCTTTAACGCTCGTTGCAGGCCTACCTGTTGGGGTGTTCGGGCATGCTTGCCCTTCTGCTGGATTCTAGCTGGCACCACGAGTTGAAAGGTTTCTGGCTTCAGTTTTGGGAGGATGAAGGTCACGCGGTGAAGGCTAGTAGTCAAAGCAATGCGCATTTGGGTTAAGCTTAAGGTTGCGCAAGCTGGACTTCAGGTGAACCTTTACGAGGTCCTCATGAGGACAGAATTCATTCACATCATGTCAACCTAACTGCTGAAGCATGTGAATATGAGAGTCAAGGCGTGGCTATGATGAACATGTGCCATCCTGGCGAAGCGTACAAATGTCTCTGCTTAAGAGCAACTGATTGTCAGTGAGGAAGTTGGAAGTTCCCATGTGATTTCATGTAAGGTACGTAACGCTGACACTCATAGCTGCAGCCGGAGCCCACATGCACCATACCGCTTCAAGCTTGCCAGTGCAAAGCTTCTACATCATCTACATCTTTCTCAGGCAAGAGTCTCCTCGAAAATGATTTGGATTCCAGACTTTCGAGCCCACGAGTGCACGCGAATGTCCAAAAGCAGCATGGCAAAAAGGGCGAGTGCTATTGCCGAGAGAAAATGCCACCAGTCATGCCTCATGGCAAAACAGGTTGTTTCCGGATAAACCAGACAATGCATGAATGCACGGCAAGGAGAGGTGTCATGCAGGCAACTCAGGCACAAGTCAAATATGTGGATCACGCAGTCTTGGTTAGCATCGTGGCTTTGAGCAGGCGTCGCATCCGGGGTCACAATGACAACCTGAACGTTGCCGTATAGAATCAACAGTGCGGCTCCCCACTACTCTTTGCATCCAGTCCCCCTTAAGCAGATAGAATATGGGGTATATTATTGGGATTATATAGGGAATAATGGAAAAGAAAATGGAAAGTACTATAGTATAGTAGGGTATATATTCCACCCACCTTCTGATTGAAGCAGTGGTTTGCCAGCACGGCTGCGCAAACCATGACGATAAGGTAGTTGTACTTGATGATACGAGTGCCAATCTCCTGCAGGTCCCGAAGCGACAAGTCTAACTAGGAGGCCAAGTCTGTCTAGACTCCTAGTATCCCTCTCAATAAGCCCTATAGTAGTCCCTATATGGTAGTTTCCCAGAATAAGGGTACCCCAATATAGACCCCAATATACTATAGTCCCTATAATTGGGACCCCTAAAAAGGTACCCCTGTTTTTGGGAAACCCCCATATATTCCCTTATATAGCCCACCGGTTTAACGAGTGTAGACCCGAAACCCTAAACCCTAAATCCTAATCCCCTATAAAACCCCCTTTATGGTTCACATGACTATGTTTGCAAACCCTGGAAACAAGGCTTTGGGCATCCGGCATCCTCGCAGTTCATGAACCACAGGTCCTGCCGCCATTCAGATGAGTAGTCTACACTCCTTAAAGGGGGTTTTATAGGGTATTATTTAGGGGAGAACTATAGCGGTTATTAAGGGGGATACCAGGAGTTTGGACTAGAGCTCGCATCATTACATGCAAAGGCATGGAACGAATGCTACAGTAGCCCTTACCACTTGTACTTTCAGAAGTGTTGTGCCAATCCAGCGCCAGAACAATTGCTACTGTCAGGCTGCAACAATCAACATTGAGGTGGCAGAAGTGATCTCTCTTCCTTGCTGGTATTTTTCGAGATTAACATTTTCTTAGAGCTTTTTGCGTGCATTTCCCAGTCTTTTCGGCGTTGTCCATGAAGTTCGGGTGTGTTTTGTCGTGGTCCAATCCTGTTTCATGTGTTTCCTTCTTGATTTTCCATTGGTCTACGTGTTGTGTCCCCCATTTTCGATTGCTTTGCCCACTATTCCCTTGTAGTAGAATCGCTGCAATGCCAAACAGGACAAGAATAATCAAAAGTAACAATCGTAGGAAGATACATGACAGCACTCAAGGCAACAATTGCAATGTGCAAAAGAAATTGCTGATTGCAGGGGTGTAGAACAGCAGTAGCCGTGGTAGTTCCAAAGCCCAGAAATCCGGCCACATGACAGAAAGAGCGGCAAGCTAGCCGTTCACACGTTGACAGCGATACTGCTCTCAACAACCCTCAATCACATGGCATGCGATTTTTGCCATCAAAAGGTTCGTTGGCTTTTCGTTTGAGCTAGGAGGGGGGTCGGGGGAGGGTGCTGCTATTGACAGGAGTACAAGATGGATTTTGCGCATCACCACCGTCAAGCTGCCAACCAAGAAGTGCCACGTACCCCTGGACTTCAAAATATGACGTACAAGTGGGTTGAGCATATAGCCGGCCTCAAGTGCAACCTGTGATCAGTTAAACTTCCGTCAATCCTGTTGTGGAGTGAATTGCGTGCTTGTGCTGGAAACCAGCGTTCAGGGAAGCACTATCTTAGCTTCACAAGTTTCATCTCAAACACCTGTTGGAAGGTAAGTCTGAGGGCAGAGTTGCCTGCGGAGAGCTTTAACAAAGTTGGTTTCGTTATGAGTCTCGCCATGCAAATTCTACCAAAAGGCGGCCGCACATGACAAAACGCATAGTTGAGGAAAAAACCAAGCTCCGAGCAGCAAACCTGATTCTGATGCTGGCATGATTGTAGTGACAGCGTGAAAACTCTTTCTAGCAATAATACTAGCACCCGTGACGAATACGGGCCATATTTGAAGATGGCAATGTCATAGCAATAATGATGCCGGGCGCCAACAACGACATAGGTAAGCATCCTGGCAATTGAACTAAGTTTGCCATGTTCACAGTCAAGAGACACGACCACAAGAAAATTCATGAAGATGCTTGGTAGTCAAAGAAATCATTGTGGTACGGGTAGTGCAGTGGCCATGCATGTAAAACAGCAAATGCAGAAGGAAAGGCATGGCTGAGAAGCTACAGAGCCAAGAAGCGGCAAGCCAGGAGGAATTCAGCCAGCCAACGTGCAAATAAGAACGCCACAAAAAAAAAGTCCACGAACCATGAAAACAGGAAGCTGGGTGGCATTTTGAGAGCAGCACGGAAGGCCAACGTGCAGGAAGCTTGTGGCTTTACAGGGGAAATTGCAAAGGACCCCTGCAAGGAAGTCTCACATTTCAGCCGCAGCGGAAGCAAATACAACGCATTACGACGGTCCAGCCAGAAGATCTGCCGGCTCACCACGACGATCATCAGGACGATGGAGAGTAGCAGGAAAGTGTTAGCTGTCCCTCCCAGGGCTCGACGCACCTCGGTTGCCTTCCACCTCCAAAAAAAAAGGTGCAAGAGTGTTCTCAACATGCAATGCGGAACAAGTGGCAGTCGGTTCAGCGAATGCCAACCTTGGCTAAATTTTGGGTAGGTCTTCTCAGCACATCTTTTATTCGCGCGCTTTGAGGTGAAGCGTTGAGATGTGCTAGCAGAAGTGTGATTGCAGCCGATTCGGGGATTGCCGCTGGCTAACATGCCTGTTGAAAGCCGGGTGGCCCTACCACCACGACAAGAAGAACCTGCATGGCCCTCATGGCGCATTTGCCATACTTCCCCATGGGTTGTATGGTGGGAACTCTATCTACCAGCCACTTTGGCGTCTTGAAGAGGCGGTGCATGTTAACCACGGCCGCCACTGTCCAGACCTGTCAGTGAAACAGCTATGCACACATAAATAAAAATACAACACACATGACAACATCCAATGGTGGCCCGCAATGAAACCAAAGTAAACTCTTTGTCAAAAGCGCAGAAGACTGGTCAGTAGAATCTGTGCATGGGAAGTGAGTTGAGAAGGCACGTCATCATCACTGTCTGCAGCCATGGTGCGACCACTGAGACGGCATATATCCAGTACAGCAGCGGGCAGTCGAAGACGTCTATGTCATACCAGGTGCCAATGAAGGTTATGACCCAAACAGGGGTGAGAATATAGATAAAATATCTCAGGGCGGTAGTTGTGTCTTCATAAGTTTCGCTCCAGTCAACAAGCGTGATGGTCAGCAAGTTTGCTATCGGGATCATGAAGCAGGTGTCAAACTGAAACGTCTCAACAGAGGGGCAAAGATGGTAACACATGCTTCCGATGCCCTCCGCAGCATACGTAAGGGCCAAGGCATAAAAAGCTCGAAGGTCAATCTCACTTGCCGCCCGCCGAAATTCGTCTTCTGCTAGGTATCCATCACGCGCCTTGTTCAGCCTATCGAACGCGTCCGACCACTCTTTACGAGACAAGAGCCCATCCTCAACCGTGTCAATGAAGTCAAACGCAAGAAAGTTTCCGTAGTGTTTAAACCAATCACGCCTGGAGACGTGTTCATCATCCCTTTTGTGGACTTCTTGAAAGACTGTCTCCCATTGCTTCTTTGCCAAGCGTTGTTCGGGCTCAATGTTCAACTTTGTGAACAGTTCGTTGAAAAGTTCACTCATAGTCTGGTGCAAAAACTGACGACAGCGGACTTCCGCGAGGAAGGCCTGCATCATGGTGTGTGCCGCAGCCACAAAGTAGGCAAGGTTTGACAGCATGTGGTTCCACGGCACGTCCCAAATCAATCCAGGAAAGAAACACTTCTCGTTGTAAAAGCATATGTCCCGGTTTCCGGTGCGCACCATTAGTCCATAATGAGCAAGAACGAACTGAGCAGCGGTAGCTAGGAATACGCCTATCATCAGGGCTAAGAGGCCTGGAAAAAATGGCACTGGGCGAAGGATGTACTTCATCTTCTCGCGGAGTATTGCATCCATGTGCGTCTGGTTGGGCAGTGACATGCAAACTGGCCACAAGAAATATTGCGAACCTGCGGAGCGCATACGATAGAGTGCCTCATGAGCAAGAAAGTTTATCGCATTCGTACAGAACAAGACGAGAATCGGACCGAGAACCATGATTGCTCCACCAAGCCAAAGCTTTCGACTTTGGCCGTGGCCACGAGCGAACTCCACATCTATTCTGACTTGCTTGGTAGTTAGCTTTGGGGTGGCACTGTAGCAGGTCACAAACAGGAGCCAACGCCCGGATTGAAGCCGCGGGTATGAGCCCCTGCTAAGCGTCAAAGTCGCTGACTTCGAGAAGCTCATGCTCATGGAGATTTTCAGAAACGCCATTTCATCTGGAGGTCTGAATGAAACTGGTGCAGAGTGGGTGCAGAGCAAAAGCGTGACTGGATCGAAACAACCTCCATCCCGCAGAATGGAAGCTAAGCAGGGCGATGACTCGTGCATAACATAGGCATAGTACGTGTTGCCGGGTATTTGGAATTCATCCGGGACGCGTAGGCTCACTCGCCACAAATCGAGCCCACGCGGGACTCGGAAGAGGTGAAAAGCACCAAAGGCACCGGAGCCATTGGTACCACCCACATCCACCCAAAGGTTGGTAATGTTTTCGCCCATGCCCTCTTCCAAGGTAGCCACATGTGCATCCACTCTTGCTTGCAGATTGGCTTGCACTGCCATAGCTAAGGATTTGGTCCCTTCATCCAAACCTCGGAGACACAGCAGCTTAGCAGCCATCACAAGCACCGAGCAGTTCGAGTCTGTGACAAAGGCAGGGTTGAGCTGAATGACATCCTGCATGTAGTGTACAGCTGCCTGTGCATCTAACTCTCCCTGGCAGCTCGCGCTGCTCGCGCTGCTCGCGTTCCAGCCCAAAGGATGCTGAGGCTGCGCCAGTGTGACGCTCATGTTTACGTAGAGCCGGAAGTGCTCGGCCTGCTTTGAGTCTGGGACATTCATCAAGAACTTGGCATTCTCCTCATATGTAACTCCGCCAGTGCAGTGGAAAGCACCACCTCCAAATCAGGACAGCTGGCTCAAGAGTACTTACCATCGCGGGCTTCCGTTCGTGTGAGATTGTTCTGGGGGCTGCAGGTATGGTATCTCGGGCTTTGGGCTCTCGTGTGCTTGCAGCTGGGAAGCGCTCGGAGGCGACACAGGCGGGAAGTTGTGCAAAGCCCTCCTGACGCAGGGCAAGTACGTTGAAGTTTGCAAGTTACTTGCTTGTTGGGCCTCCGCCCAGCAGAGAAGAGCGACGCTTAGCAACTTGCGACACATGGCTTGAGATGACCATGTGCTTTGCTTCTGCTCTTATTGAACCCTAGAATGTTGTTGTCCTGCCTGCCGAACAGGAGAAGACAGATTTTCGCCCGTGCTAGCGTACTGAACTGAGGCCTGAAGTAGACAGTGACGCAGGCAAACACCGCGCAGAAAGATGAGAAACATGAGGCCAACATGCCATGCATTTTTACATCACCAACCTGGGAAAAGCGTGTAATTCCAGGAGGCTACATCAAGCACTCAGCTTGAGCCATGGGCCGAACAGCTTTGCCTCTTAACTTGCCGCAGGCCACTTTGCGGCTTGAGGGCTCCCTTCTTCTTGCACATTTTCCATATAGCAGCATGGGAGGAAAAGCGGGAATCCCGGTGCTTCTTCGCTCCAGGTGCTAAATTCAGCACTGCGGGTGGTGCACGTATGTGGACGCGTGCACGGTCACCCCCCGAGATCTACCCTCTGGAGGCCATTTATCTTGTTCAATCCCTGCCTTAAAGTCAAGGATTCATGGCGTGCCTTCTATCCAACATCTACGCGAACATTCCTGCCTACTCAAGGTGCATGCTCTCTTTGCTGGAAAAGACCTAGGGCACTGGTATGTCTGTCATGTATATAATACGCGCAAACATTCTGCCAAACAGTGGCCGAATCCCAAAAAAACAGCATATCCCAGCCCCGTCACTCTGGGCAACGAAATGAGTGTGTTAAACCAGGGTTGGCAAGTCCGTGCAGGGTTTGAAGAACATGTAGAACATCAAGAACAGGAAAAAGGTTGATTGTACCCGCACAACGCGAATGCCAAGATGAGGTGAGGAGGAAGAATGTGGCAGGTGAGAAACTGCAAAAGGAGGGTGAAAAAGAATTGGACCCATCAACATATATATACATATATATATATTATATACATGTATATAATACATGAGAGCTTTCGCACAGACAATCATGACGAACTTCCTGGTGTCCCCACGCATGTTCAGCCTGGAGGGTTTTGTAACTGCTGATGGCACGTATCCTGGGCAAATGAAAAAGCTTCCTTCAAACGAGCGAACATCAGTTTGAGGTTGCATCAAGGATCTAGATAGCACAACAGTGCATCTTTCTTCAAAAGCTTGAATTGCAAGGAGAACTGTGTAAGCATTCAGAATTTGATTTCGGCACGAGCTATTGCATAGGGTAGTGGAAGGGCTTCACCTGGTTCCAGGCAAGTTCACAACAGTGCCAACACAAGCATAATTCAATTCCAAGGCAATTAGGGGGCATGTTAACTTCAAATAAAACAGCCTTCAGGATTCTCAGGGTGTAGGATCATTAGGATTGGCAGAAAGATGGGATGTATGATGCCACGACCGGAAGCCATGGCCGGGAATGTATCAAGAGCATGAGCAAGGTCACTGAAAGCTTCCGCATCATGTAACGAGTCGTGACTGGTGAAGGCTTGAAGGCAGATCTTCCGGGGGGGATCGCAAGTGCGCATATCTGGCTTCCTCGCTCTTCTCTCTCTTGGTTTGTTAAGTACTCATTGCAGGGCCAAGCAGATATCAGGGACATAGCGCTCTTCAGAAGGAATCCTTCTGCATGCTGCTAAAGGCTTGTACTGGCCCTCACTGAGCGCGCATCACTTGGCAACTCGAGGTCGCTCAGGTCAGATGGCGACGATGGCGACTCGATGGCGCTGTGGTCAGGAGATTCGTCAGAGTCCGACCCGCAGCAGGGAACCATTTTCCTTGTTTGCAGGCACGCCCCACAAGCAGCAGCTTCAACCTGAAGATCTTCAATTAGTGAAGGCCCACCTAGCCAATGGAGACGGCCTTCAGATAAGAGTCTCCTCGAAAAGGATCTGAACGCGGGATTGTCGAGCCCATGAGTGCACGCGAATGTCCAGAAGCAGCATAGCGAAAAGAGCCAATGCTACTGCCGACAGGGCGTGCCATAGGTCATGCCTAACAGTGTTTAATTTCGGCGAGCTACAGAACAAGCAGGAGAAACGTGAGCTTTATGCAGCAAACGTGCATGTCAAAGACGCTGAATAGGCAATCTTGGTTGGCGTCATGGCTCTCAGCGGGCGTGGCATCCGGCGTTACTATGACAACCTGCCAGGAAATTCTCTGGGCACAGTCTCAATTTCGCACTTGCAAGCACTAGATTCAATCTGCCCCGGCCAGACTCGATGGAATGACCACTTTTGACCCTGCGGCATACTGCGGCCTTCTCATTGAAGCAATGAAGAGACACCACAGCAACGGAGATCATGACCAGAAGGTAGCAGTACTTGATGATGCGTGCGCCAATCTCTCTCACCTGCAGGGGCTCGCAAGGAGCCAAATGCAGGCTTAGGCTCTATCACCTCAACCAGATCACTACAGCAAGCTCATGTAGCACCATGTCATCTTTATGACACATACATATATAGAGAGACGAGCCAAAGAACGATCTGCTTGCCCATCCTTGCAGGTGATGAAGGAAAGGTCCTGCTGCAGAAAAGGCATGTTGACTGCACACAGAACCAAAGAATCCATGCTGCAGGATCGGTTTCTGGCAGACATTTCAATCTCAGATCATCTCAGATTGTCCCGCACCACTTCTGAAACAATTGCTCAGCGAACCCGTCCAGCCAGTAGATCTGGCGACTCACCACGACAATCATCAAGACGATGGAGAGTAGCAGGAAAGTGTTAGCTGTTCCTCCGATGTCTAGACGCACCTTGGTTGCATTTCCACTGAAAGACCAGAGCTTGTCACACCGTGCCTTTTCTGGAGTGTCTACCAAAATAACATGCGAAGCAAGTGGCAGCTGGTTCTGCGAAAGCCGACCTTGTTTCAAAACAGAGGCTCTCATCCATCAACGAATCCCTGTACTCCAAGCCCTGTACTAACCGTTACTAACCGGAATAGGCGGTTCTACCCTTCATCGCAGCTTCTTGTCTGCCTTGTCCATCTAAAGGACAGCGAGCACTGCTCTGATCCCAATTGAGGTGGGGTATGGCTCTGTGTCGCTGTTATCAGCAGGTCGATAATAGGCACATCAAAGGTCGAGGGGCGCCACCACCACAACCAGAAGAACCTGCATCACCCTCATGACGCATTTGCCGTATGCGCCCATGGGCTGCACGGTGCTGGCTCGATCGTCCAGCCACTTCGGCTTTGCAAAGAGGCGGTTCATGTTAGCCACCGCCGCCGCTGCCCAGGCCTGTCAGCCATGTCAAGAATTGTGCCATGCGGGCAACCACCCATCTAGAAGTTACGGACATACTTCATACGAGGCATTAGATCGGAACGGCAATTGATGAACTAGCTGGCAGGTTTGAGGCCGGGGTGCGACCACTGCCACAGCATATATCCAATAGAGCCAGGTGCAGTCAAACACATCTATATCGTACCAGGTGCCAATGAAGTTTATCACCCAAATAGGCGTCAGAACATAGACGAAATATCGCAGGGCCGTAGCCCCATCGCGGCTCTTTTCTCCCTCTCTCCAGTCCAGAAGTGCGATGGTCAGCAAGTTTGCTATCGGGATCATGAAGCAGGTGTCGAACTGAAAAGTCTCAACAGATGGACAGAGATGATAACACATGCTTCCAATGCCCTCAGCCCAAAAGGTAATGGCCACCGCGTAGAAAGATCTAAGGTCAATATCGGCTGCTGTCCGAAATTCAGCTGGTGTTAAGTGGCCATCACCTGCCGTATCTAGTCTATCAAAGGCTCTGGACCACTCTTCGCGAGAAAGTTCACCATCGTCATTTCTATCAATAAAGTCAAAGGCAAGAATATTTCCATAGTGTGCGTGCCACTCCCCTCTGGAAAGGCGTCCATTCCGATTGGAGTCGACACTGTCAAAGATTTCATGCCACTGCTCTATCTTGAGGCCTTTCTCCGAGTCAGAGACTAGATCTTTGAACATTACGGCAAAGGTCCGCTGCAGAAACTGGCGACACCGCACTTCCGCAAAGAAAGCCTGCATCATGGTGTGCGCGCCGGCCACAAAGTATGCCACGTTCGAGAGCATGTTATTCCACGGCACATCCCAAACGAGGCCAGGGGAGAAACACTTTTCGTTGTAGAAGCATATGTCCCGGTTGCCTGTGCGCACCATCAGGCCATAATGTGTAATGACAAACTGAGCAGCGGTGGCCAGGAATACGCCAATCATCAGGGCTAAAAGGCCAGGAAAGAAGGGCACCGGACGTGGCATTGAAGCTATCTTTTCGCAGACCAAGTCCCAGTGCTCCCTGCCGGGCGATGGCAAGAAAACTGGCCACAAGTGACTTCTGCATCTAGTTTCGCGGGATGCCGCGTTGGAGTTGAGGCGATAAAGAACCTCGTAGGCCAAAAAACACATTGCATTCACGCAAGACAAAACCAAAGCCGGACCAAATATCATTATTGCAGCGCCAATCCAAAGCTGTCGCCTTTGGTGGTATCCCCCAGAGAGCGCAACGTCAATCTTGGCCTCTCCGCAGGGTGTGTTCCTGTGGCGCCAGTTGCAGGTCACAAAAAGGAGCCAGCGACCGGACCGAAGGCTTGGTCGGGATCCTCTGCTAATTGTCAAGCTTCCTGACTTTGAGAAACTCAACCACATGGCAACACGCAAACCTGCCATTGGGTCTGGTTTCCTGAAGGAAACTGGAATGCTGTGAGTGCAGGACCAAATCTGTGCAGGATCAAAACAACCGCCATCCTGGAAGGAGCTGGATATGCAAAGCGACTGCTCATGAATAACGTATGCTGTATACGTGTTGTTCAACGATTGGAACTCATCCGGCACGTTCATTCTGACATTCCACAAGTCCAGCGCCACGTCGTGCGGGATTCTGAATAAGTGATAGGCAGCAGTGGCGATGCCACCGGGCACATCGAAAGAAAAGCTTGTGAGGTTTTCGCTCATGCCCTGTTGTGCTTCCACATATGCCTCCACCCTTGCACGACGATCGGCTTGCACCGCCATGGACAAAGTGTGATGCTTACGACCGGCAGGCCGGACACAAAAGAGGTTTGATTCTCTGACAAAAACTGAGCAGTTTCTTGTTTCCGTCAGGGATCGGCGGTCGAGCTCAACAACATCCTGCATGTAGTGCACAGCTGCCTGTGCATCCAGCTTGCCATGGCAAGTGCTGGCATTCCATCCCAGGGGGTGTTCCGCTGCAACGCTGACGTTCAACTTCAACCGGAACTGTTCGACGTTATTATTTGGGTGCGGGACACTCATCAAGAACTTCACGTTCTCCTCACGTGTCACTTCACCAGTGCAATGAAAGGCGCTGCCCGGAGAGCCTGACAGCATATGCCGATCTGAAATGGATCCCTCGGTCCCTTCTTTCAAGCATGGCTCAGCACTGAATGTTTGCGTGAAATTGTCTGGGGGATCCGGCTGAAGCGACCTACACATATGGCTAGCTGATGGTCGATGAGAAAGCATGACCATCCTCTTTGTCTCTTCCGATCAGGGATCCCCAAGCTCCATCTCTTGCAGCTGAGGCGCGCTCGGAGGCAATACAGGCGGGAAGTAGAGCAAAGCCCTCCTGACTCACTGCAGCTGCGTTTTAATCTTGCAAGTTACTTATTTGTTGAGCCTCCACCCAGCAGAGAAGAGCGATGCTCAGCAGCTTGCGACTCATGGCTCGCGATGACCCTGTTCTCGGCTTCTGCTCTTTGTCGAGCCCTAGAATGTTGGTGCCCTGCCTGCCGAATAGGAACAAATTTTACTGAGTGTCGAGTGCTGGCATACTCTTCCGGGGCCTTTGTAGACAAGGCATGATGCTAACTTGGATTGGGTGGTCAAGCAAGCTCCAGAAAGATCGCGGCACCCAGGTTTTCTGGCTTCAGCGTGCGTAGGACTTCTGGCAGCACGGACCACGGACTGCGTCCCAGATTTTTCATCGTGTGTAATAGCCCTTGCTGCTTTAGCTCCTTGCGGCCCCTGACAGGGCGCTTTTCACGCCCGAATCAATTGTTACCAGGGCGAGGGAGAAGCGTTAGCTCGGAAATGGTTGGGTGCTACCGGTGCAGCTACTGGAGTACCGCAGGACTGTTGCCTGCTTCGATCAGCTTCCAGCCGCACAGCACGCACCTCAAAAAAAAAATGTGCTCGCACAGTTGGCACGTCACGGCGTGCGACAGCTGCGCAAGCCAGCCTGAAGAGAAGACTTGCGAGTGGCTATTTCAAGCATGTAGGCCTCACAACTTCAGTTGGAGGCTCGCTAGGAGGCACATGAAAGCACGCTGAATATTCAACAAATTATTTCGAGGACCGCTCTTTCATTTTCTGATTGTGCTTGAACATCATGGAAGCCCTTGACCTGCTCCGCAGGACTGATCACATCATATTTGTTTAGCTCATCACCTCTTTGTTGCCCGAAGCATCTTATGAATTTGTCTGGGCCCTCGAAGTCATGGCAGCTCGCTTGCACAAGCTGCACCAAACTACGATAGCCATGCGCGGCCTGTCACTCTCATCCGCCCATGGGTTCGACACCTTACCAGCAATGATTACACTTTCCTCTGAACGTGTGCTTGCAAAACCTATGGTCCATCGCCACAGCCACTGCTTAGCGAGCGATTGCTAAAAGCAGACCACACCCCCCCGCCCCGATGATTCTGTGTACACGAACTTTCCACCGGCATCCCAAAAAGGACTTGTCCGCACCCCGAAATGCTGACCGCCACCCAACACGCACAACGCCATGCAAACACAACCCCAACCATAGCCATCAACCAAATCTACAACTCCAAATCCGAACAACCAATGCAATAACTGATCTCAACTACTCTATGTTGAGGGTTGGGGCCAGAGAACCTAGTAGAAAACGGAGTGTGAGCATTGAATGCCTGCCATTCCGGACCATTTGGGGTCGCGGGTTAGCAAGGGTTGGCTCACTCTTTTGCAACGCTGCTCGCTGCTGGCCTGATACAACAGACGCCTATGAGACGCGGCACAGGCCTCCTTTACGCTGGCATTTAGAAGGATGTGCAAGTCAGGCAACCCACATATCCTGTGATGACTGTGACCTTTCAGGCTCTTGAAGATGCCACGCAGACCGAAAGAAGTGGGGAGCGGTAAAGCAAGCCTCTTTTGCACCTTGCGCGGGAGTAGCTCACACAATCCATCGGGGAGTGGTTGCCATGTAGTGTCTGTACTCGGGGAACTTGGACCCCAAGTAGCGCTCCTCACTGGGGATCACCACGCAATGCAAATACCCGGCCATCGGGAAGGCTGCCAGCACGCCCCACCAAGAGTTCAGCAATGGGCCCAGAGCTAAGAGCGATCCCAACGTGCCGAGGTACATGGGATTCCGGGATACTGCATATGGCCCCTCGCCCACAACGCAAGGCACGGGCTTTCCACAACGAAGGGGAACTTGAGCAGCATCCATTCTGTCCACCGCTGCTCTACGCAGCAGCATGCTGCCAAAGGCCAGCGCGGCTCCGGCAACACGAAGTGGTAAGGCAGTAATTGGTGCCCCCAATAGCACCACGTTCCCCCTGCGTGTCATAGGAAGTCCGCCAGCAAACCTGAGCAGCGCAGGCACAGCACCACCGAGAAGGCACATTGTGTCGACCGTTGTTACCGCCAGTGGAAGTCTCGGGCAAGCCTCGTCCATCTGCTCCGCACAGGGGCGCTCCATAGCGTACAAATGCGTACAAGATTTCTCATGGCCTTCTCACAACACCAAGCCTTAGGCCCTGGAAGCTGCAGGCACGTAGCAGGCAAAGCAGACTGACTTGTGGTCTGAGGGCCTCGCCTTCACAAGGCTTTGCTGGGGCGCATCACAGGAGTGCATCCTAAGCTCCGGTTGACACATCTTGCCCGCCATGCTCAGTGGCATGGTCCTCCTAGGACTGAGTAGCCAGCCCTGAGAATCCGCGTCTGCCAGCATTTCTTTGAGGGCTCGAAATGCGCAGGACTCGGGCCCGCCCAGGTCATACACCAGCTCCTATGTCACGCTGCCAGTTTACAAGAGTGCTTGCCCAGATCCTACTTCAAGTGACACTTGCAAGACTTCTAATGCAAGTCACCTCTGGGATGGAGTCGGAGACTGTGACCTTGGAGGCCGTCCATGGAGAGATCAAGTTGCGAATCACCTGGCTCTGTTGGAGGCCTATGCTTCAAACATATTCAAACTCATGATCCCATAAGAAGATACAAGAGGCAAAAAGAAAAGGAGGTTTGTCCAAAGTAATGAAATCACCATTCCAGACAGGAGTGCCTTCCAGGCCATGGAAAACAAGGCAGAAGCATTCACGACGTACATATGCGACACAGCTTCCATGTAGAAGGCGCCCGGTTGCAAGCAGCACTTCAACCTTTCGCCAATATCTCTCGTGGTCAAGTGTCGAAGTCCGACCCCCTGCATGTCATAAACTTGGATATAGCCAATCAATCGCTTTCGCTCTTCGGTCTGGCGTGAAATCCACAAGTCTTGGTACTCGAAGACAGCGTGACTCCAGGCCATAATTTCACTTGCAGAGAGCTCAGCCATTGAGCTGGCATTCAAAGTTTGTGCATGCCACACTGACACTGGAGCACCGTTAGCGGCCATTAGCGCACAAGGGCGAACCTTCAGCAGTTTTTGGTAAACATCCTGTTCATTAGGGAAACATACCGGCCCTTGGTCTCTCATCATTGCCGCCTGCTGCTCCCTGACTTCGTCCAGTCTGTTCGCATCACGCCATGCAGAAATCTCTCGCCACTTGGACACCGCTGCCACTTGGTCGTAGCCCATGCCAAGCATCAGGCGAAGTGCTTGCTGCTTACTCAAAGGTGATATGTGCGAGCATGTCCCCTGAATTTCTGCTACCAAGGCATCCAAGTCGTGGCCCTCCCACCCAGGCGGCAGTTGCTTTCTCTCCAAGAAATAGCCCGCGACGTAATGCGTTCCTGGAGAAACTGGCTCTATCTCCGCGTCCAAGTTAGCAGAGCTCATGTCCGTCTCGATCTCAGGTGCAGTCTTCTCCGCACCTGTGCACCTAAGATTGTGGCCCAGGGCAGACCTATTCAACCGTCCCCTGCGTAAAGGCGTGTAGTGGTGCAAGCGACACACATGGAACCCTGTCTGGAAAGTCTTCCTCTAGTGACTCTAGTGTTAGAAGCTCACAAATTCTGTGCCTTCCAGAGCCCAGCCGCCCAGACTGCAGCGAGCCAACTTCTACAGCCACAGAGCAGTTCAGAGGAGACATTGGTGATGTTGGCTCTGTGGCCTGCATTGCTGCATGCTAATTCCAGCTCCGTTTAACTGTCAAAGGATGCTTTTGAATTTTGGATTGTTTGGGGGGGCTGTCAAGACGATCTGCTAAACCTGATGGGCAGGCAAAATACAGTAGCACCTGCCGCGGAGGCCGCAGAACTGTGAGGCTTGCGGCCTCTTCCGGACTCCTGACGGGGCTGCATGGAGCACTGCGCAAAATGCGGAATGTGAACTCTGAATATCTGACCTCGCCATCAGATTCTGAAAATGGATCGCCACCGGCGATGTGGGACCACCTGAAACGTTGCAACTGACGGAAGACAAGGTGCATCCACGCATACCCCAAATGCCCGCTCTCAACATGCGTTCACCTGCGAGCCTAATGTGTGAATGAGATCTTCTGGAATTCCGCTCGAAACGGAAATCTTCGAGGCAGTCCAAGGCGAAACCAAGTTCCGCACCACCTGCCAGATCGTGCTTTCAAAGCGCGGTGATTCTAGCAGGACCTGCCTGTGGCACGTGTCCTACTGCCAGCTGAATGCCTTCAAGCTCTGGCTAGGATCGAAGCCGGCTGCTCCCGTTGTAACGGGGACGGTGTACGGGTTGCTAGCAAAACCATTTCACAACTCCTGCTTAGTCATACACACCTCTCAGGTCCACGCACAGGTGTTGGGGAGACCTTCGTTGCATGTTAGACAATCCTTCGGGGTTGTTTTGCCCACATCTCAACACACCCGCCCCATGACAGGCCGATATCCTCTCCGTCAGGGCCACGGGTCAACACGCCATAAAGTAAAGAAGGTGCCCCACTCCTGTTTGCAGATGCCTGCGCTGCATGAGCGTGAGGTCTTGTAAACCCCGGATACCAGTGGCATTCACAGGCTGGTTTTGACTTTTTCAGATCAAATAACCTGAATTCCGGAACATGTTTTCTGGGCACGGCCTTCCACACCATAGAAAATAGTCTGGAGGCGTTGATGACGTACATGTGGCTGACTGCCTGGCACCAGGCAAATCTGCACAACCATGATCAGTTACCATCATGAAGGCTTCGCTTGTTCTCCACACAATCGAAGGTCCCTAGCCTAGAAGTTAGGTAGAACAAAAGCTTTCCAACACAAGTTGATGTGTTGATGTGAATCCATTGACAGCTTTCCGTCAGAGTTTTGCCCTGCCAGCTATCTGAGGCATGCACCTCAACATAGAAGCTTCCGGACTGCAAGGCAGTCTTCAGTTTATCTGCAATCTCCCTGGAGGAGTAATGTCGCCAACTCATGCCTTGCATGTCATACACCTGGACATAGCCCAGCAGTCTCTTATGCCTCTCGCTATGAGCAGTGATCCACAGGTCTTTGTATTCGAAGACTGCGCGACTCCACTGCGCCACCTGAGGAGGAGCCTACCGTAGCTACGGCAGGTAGCATGTACCAGCTGCCATTCAAAGGGAATCAGTATAGGCATGACTTCCTGTATGGCTATATCAACCTCCAAACCGCATGTCTAAGGGAACGAGGGGAGCAGTTGTCCTGCAGGAACCCTGACTATCAAATCAAAGGATCGAAATGGCTAGATGCCTAATTATATAAAAAGCAACGGTTCCTACATGTTGGATCTGTCACCGGAGAACCGGGATTTGCAGCAAAGCAACATGTTCGGATGGCAAAGAAGCTGCTTCATTTACGTTCAGCGTTCCAGCATGCCAAATTGACACAGGCGTGCCATTCGCAGCCAAAAGCGCGCAGGGGCTGACACGGACAAGCTTGGCAGACACTTCTTCCTGATATGGGAATGTCACCTGGCTTCTGCTGCGCATCTTTTCTGCCTGATCCTTCCTGACCTGGTCCATGGAGTTGGCCCTGCGCCACTCCACAACCTCCTGCCATTTCATGAGCGCTGCATGCGGATTGTAGCCCATCCCAAGGACAAGCCTTAATGCTTGCTGCTTGGAGAGAGAAGCAACCTTCGAGCATGACTTGTGTACATCCTCAACTAGCTCGTCCAGATCTCTATCCTCCAAGCCAGGCGGAAGCTGGTCTGGCCGCAAAAAGAACCCAGCGACGTGCAAAGCCCCTGGAATATCTGGAATTGGTTCCAGGGCCTCCTCACTGGAATGCAGGATGGCTTCAGCAGTGGGCTCAAAGGAACATCTCGTGCTCGCAGGCATGGAGTTAGACCCTGCAGTGCTAGCACTTTCCTCAGATACCCTTCTCGGGGAAGTCTGCTTAGGCAGCTGTGGCCGGCGCACGGGTGCCAAGCAAGGATTCAGACTAGCCGACTGACTCGCTGCTGCCAGCAGTCTCCGCAGGTCCTCTGCCTGCTGCGAGGTGGGCCCTCCTAAATCAGCCTCAGCAGTCAGAAGCGCGGGAGGGTTCAGGCCACATGCCTATCAATCCCTCTTCACATGACATGTCCACCGAAGTGAAAAGCTTCCTCAAACCGCCACGTCGCAATCAGTTCGTCTGGGACTGTGCTGGAAACTGTGATTTTTGAAGCCGTCCAAGGTGAAAGGAATCCTCGCACGAGCTTCCAAGCCTTGGCTACCATATCAGAGAGGAGCGGAACCAAATTCCAGCCTGTCCCTTCCGGCTTCCCTGTCTCAAAACCATTCCAGGAACAAACATTTAACAGTTTTCCAGTGGTTGACCTAGAGACCATTGAGAAAAGGCGCGAAGCATTCACCACATAGATGTGCGCTATTGCCTCAACATAGAAGCCGCCAGCAGACAAAGCTGCCTTCAGCCTGTCTTTCACCTCCATGGAGGTCACTTGTCGAAGGCTGAGGCCTTGCATGTTGTAGACCTGAATATACCCAGTCAGGCAACTGGTCCTCTCTGTATCCTTGGTGATCCACAGATCAGCATACTCAAAAACTTCCTGACTCCACGTCCGGCAGTACTCCAGAGGCAGAGTGCCTACATTGGATGTGTCGGCGGCGCCAGCGTGCCACACCGACACAGGGCGGCCGTCTGCACACAACAGGGCACATGGGCAACCACGAAACAGCTTGCTGTACACGTCTGCTTCGTGAGAAAAACGTACCGGGTCTTGGCCGCACATTACACCATTCAGACGTGCCCGAAGAGCATCCATTTGATGTTCTCTCCTCCAAGATACCACTTGTTGCCATTTGACAAGAGCAGCTTCTGGGTCATAGCCCATGCCAATGACGAGACGCAAAGCTTGCTGTCTGGTTATTGGTCCGACTTTCGAGCACGATTGCTCGACTTCCATCACCAGCTCGTCTAAGTTCCTATTGCCCCGTCCGGGAGGAAGCTGCCAGTCACTCCTTATGTCTACTTCATTGTGGGCGATCAAGTCCACTAGATGCTGGGGCCGGGGGAGAGGGGTGCAGAAATGAGTGGCCTAATAGCAATACTAGGAATGCTTTCAGGATACCCTGACCACCCGCCACGACAGATTGTCACAAGGTCCAAGGCGCTGCCATAAGGAAACCGTCTTCGCTGCGCGTGTAGGACATTCCAAGGAAAGTCTACTCATGTCTACTTCTTTCTTGGCATCCCGCCCCATAGAAGAAAATACGGGCCTCAATCCTGGGAAAGCAGGCGGCGCGCAAAGCCACACACACCCCTAACCCTGTTGATAGCTCCCATGTTGAAGCCACTTCCAGCCAGGGGTCAAGTAGAATCCCGAAACCAGTGTTTTTCCAGAGGTGGAACTCTGCCCAGGCGTTTGGACAGCTTCAGCAGGTTCCTGCATCTCACAGGGCGGGTTCATGGCCGGTGGACTGGCTTGCCAGTCATCGTCCGCGCCGCCTGCGTGGTGGGGGGACTCGCAGGCGCCGACGCCATTGAAAACTTGCCATGTTGGCTAATCGAACTTACACCGTCCCTTACCCCAGGTTGCAACCTTACACCAGGTGCATGCCTGAGTGACCATGTTCATCTTGGCTCGGCACCGGAAGCGTGAGTAACGGTTGTGACCTCGCGCGGCTTCCCGCTCCCGATCAAAACGAATTTGGTTTCAATTCAAAGCAGCTTATGGAACTCGCGTGACATTTGCTCATTCTTTTTTCACATATCTTTGAATGCAAGCTGCTCCATCTGGCTGATGAGCTAGGAGTACCCTCCGCCATGCTATCCGGCAAGCTTAGTCATGACCAGCACATGAGGGCATATGCTGCTTAAGGGAGCCTCTGCCAGAACGAACATCTCAACAAACACCAGCACCACTTGCCAACCTGATTGACATGGTCATGCTGACTGATTGGGAGATCAACTCCGAGATCAACTCGCTGTGGGGTCTACAGCCGGGTGCCAGGCACTTTTGCAGGCCACCTTCTGGCAGCACCCATGCGTCATGAAGTTGCATTCGATTCCGGACTTACATTCAGGGCCTCGCCCCGGGCTTTTACAGATTCAAATATATTCAAATTGCTTAATGGTTCTTAGTGGGGAATATGGGAATAAATTCCCTATCCCTATACAATACATTCCTTTTTCCCACTAAGAAGCAGTAAGATTACAGACCCCGCCTTCACAGCGCCCAGCATAATCAAGCAAACCGTCGCCGGAACACTCTGCGACCTCAAGCAGCACCTTGAGCGAGCCCTCAGCGCCAGAGTCGGCATCTGGTAGTTTCTATGAATAGACGGACCCCACCATAGTCCCAAAATACTGTAGTCCTTATTGTAGGGACCCGAAGGGGTAGCCCTAATTTTGGGCAACCCCCATCTGTCTGCGTATCTACCCAGCTCTTAGACAAATGACCAAATGCCACTAAGCTTCTCATCAGCTTCGCCGGCCCCAACTTCTTGACAAATGCTCGGGCCTGCCAAGCTGGGAGAGTGACGGAGAGACCTTACATGAGCCATTGTCTAAACTCCTAGTATCCCCCTGACTAACCCCTGTAATACTCCATCCCCTACATAATAAGCCCCTTCAAGGAGTGTCGACCCTACACCCTAAACCTACATAGCCCATTATAGTAGTTTCTATTTCTTTTCCATTTTAGCCCTTAAATAACTCCCCTTTAAAGAGTTTGGCGTTACAGTTCAGCATGAACTGCCTGGCACCGCGAGGCTGTCAGCAGCAACTGCCTCAGCCATGCAGGAAATTCGACGCCCGCAGGGCTTCCGTGAAAAGACCCAAAGCCTGAATTCTCATCAGTGACTAATAATATACTATAATCTACTACAACATACTACTATAATATACTGCTATAATTTTCTACTATAATTTTCTATGATTTTCCGATTTGCTGGCGGAAGGAACCTCATCTCGTCTTGCTGCGCCCTCCATCAACCTGAACATCCGCAGGAGAAGATGCGGAGAATTCTACTGCAATTGCCCTGCCTGCTCTGCCTGCTGAGTAATGTCGAGGGCTTCCAGAAGCCCAATCGAAAAATCTCATACAAAGTAAGCAGAGCTAGTCAAGTTGGGTATGGTTGGCCCCCTTCAAGGATGGCTGAGCCCTTTAGATCAGGAATTGGAATTGGGCACATGAGAAATCTGACCCAACTTGCGCCACCTAAATCTATATAGCACATGTAAGCAGAAGCTAAAGGTCGAGGAGGGAGCAAAAAAAGCACCGACCGAGCCGATAGTGCGCCAACATTGCAGGATTTGGGTCAATCAAGCTCTAGACTCCAGCGAGTTGTGGCACTGACCTTTATGAGGCTGAGCCTTTTTCTTCTCATACCTCTCGCACTGCTGGCAGAAGTCTTAGCTGAGTTTCTTTGTTCGCTCCACACATTGCGTATGTCTCAGATTTCATAGCTGAGGGGGAGCTTGAGGCTAGCATACTTGAAATATCTTGACGTAAGTCTGCAGGGACCACCAGCAGAAGCTGCTGCCGTTCATGCTGCGGGCATGAGCTCAGTGAAAGTCACGGCCCATAGTTGCGGACCTTGCGCGAGGATTGTAAAGCTATAGGGCAGGCCCAAATGCATCCACGATTTGGCCAATGTAGTCTGCACAGCCCGAGCGCCAAGCTCCTCAGTAGTAAGGAGGCGCCGCGGGGCCTCACCAATATGTTTGTTTTCTTCCTCCTTTCTGCACTTTGAAGCACTGCAAGAATGCGTACAGCCACCTTGCATCTCCAGTGTCCCTGCCTGCAACTTCATCTGTTCTCGCACGTTCAGCTCCTGGATGTTCACAACATAGCCGAACCTCGTGCACTAATCTAAAACCACGTCATCACATCTGTTGAATCTGGGCAGTGCTGGCACTGAATCACATCTGAACCACGCTTCCGACTACCGCTAGACTTCCAGATGTTGCCCTCAGCTCGATTGCTCCGTGGGCTGACTGATCGGACTTCCTGTGGCTAAGAGTGCGTTTTGGAGCACAGCCGCCAAGGCTGCAACGATCGCGTCAGAACTATGCAGTCAACGCTCACGCAAGTTCTTCCCTGTGAATCAGTTCAGCCGTGCTGCGTGCCTTCACGAAGCACGCTGCGGCAGACAGTGCAGATGCCCATAGAGAGTGTCAAGTCACACGGACGTTGCTTCGGTGTCTCCAACTCATAGCTCTCACTGCCATGGACGGGTTTGGTCCTAGTACTCGTTTGCGGGTTGTTCTACATTATAGCATCAGTTGTCACTAAGCGGATGTCCATACGTCTCCTCAAACGGAATGCAACATCTTGTGTTTGGATACGTCAGCTGTACCGTATACCGTCCGCAAAAAACATGTCAAGAATGGATCAAGGTCCCGGCTCCTGGTCGTTGCCCGGATCTTGTAGTAGGAGCTCATCTCCATGGGATACGAGGACCTCCAAACCGCACAGGGCCTACCCCTCCTTGCAACATCTAGGCGGTGCTTGCAGGAAGTTTTTTTGCACAGGCAGGGAAGCTGTTTTTCCACTTGGCCTTCCCTGTGGTCTTTGGCGGCAGCCGCAGGCCATTCAAGAAGGTACCGTTCGTGCTGCAGTCTATGACCTGCAGCAGGCAAAGATCTAGTGTTGCAACACGTTGACAAGACTCGTAGGGAGTCTGGACGCATCTCGCACTTGCTCCTGGTTGCGGGGTCCCATTGTCACCTGCTCTCATGATTCTTTCTTCGGAACGATGACTGCTTCCAGGTGCCGCGTTCCCTTGGGGATGCGAAACCATTTTCGGTCGATCAGAACAGAAGAGCAGATAGCTTCTGGCCCCTCGGTAACATTAAGAACGCAGAACATGCGCGTGATACAAGCCTCTAGTTGGGAAACAGCGCGGGTTTGTTCCACCCGCTCCTACCCTTGTCTGGAGCAGCATGAACCTGAACTGGCCTTCACTTGGGGTCTCACAAAGTTTAGCTGCAAATTTGGTCCTACAGCTCCTGGACAGGCTTGCCTCTTGCAAGCTTGGGCTAAGCCACTGACTCTGATCTGCTTTGAGCCCCTGGTGTCGTGGCGCAGACGGCCGCGAATGAATCAAATGAATCCTGGATTCACGTCCAGTCAGCCATCATCCCAGCACAAGATCCTTTCCTTAGTTATCGTTGTAAAGCAGCTACTAACAGGGTCTTGTGCGTGCAAGTGCATGGCTTTCACGTGACTTGACAGTGTTTCACTGCGCCCCGCCTGTCGTCGCAAGGACGTGTGAGCCGTCATGGGCGCTGCAGTCTGGGAGTAGTTTGGTGTCCTGTGTCTGGGGTTGTGACACAGTTGCGCGCGCAGCACTACCTATGCACTAGCTGATCTCTACCCGGGAAGCTCGCCTCCTGGCTTGTGGGCCCCGAGAACTGCAGGGAGCCCGTGCGACAAGGCACCCTTCGGTTTGATCATGGCTGGGCCTCAAACTGCGGGATGTTCGAGATGTTCGGCTACCCTGTTTTGACGGCTGTGAGCGAGGCCGCAGCTTCTGCATTGCTGGTCGGGAGGCTTTCGTTGCCGCCGGGAAATGGACTTCCTCCTGGGCATAGTCAATGACTCCGCCTGCATTCCCTTCAAGATCTTCTGAACATCCAATGGGGTTCATGGGCGAGGGCAGCGCTGCAGCTGCAGCTGCCGGCCAGGTTGGCCACAGTGGTCTGAGCACTGTGTCCTCCTCAACTGGCGGCACCCCATCTAGTGAGAATGGTGCCAAGTCACCTCGAGGTGCCCAAACTCCTGAAGAAGAGGGTCGATTTGCTGACAAGTTCTGCGGCCAGAAGGCGCTCTTGTGAGAGGATGCCACGCAGCCAGAAGTTGCAGGCCGTGCGTCAGATGCCGCCTGCAAGAAGCTGCCTTGGAAGGGCATCCTTTGTGCACCCGAGCTAAAAGCGCGCACGGGCCACTCGACAGGGACAGGCGTGCAGGGCTGTCCGGTACATCGCAGTGCTCGAGGGTTTGCGCGCTCGGCGCGCTCGGCCGGAGAGCAAGTTGAGCCACGATGCAATCGGCCCGCGTGAGTACGGCTGTGGGCCTCGGACTCCCGACTCTTTTGGGCCACAACCAATCGGATGCGCGTCAAAAGCGCCTCATCAGCAGCTACATCCTCTACATGCAGGGGGTGCCTGCACATTGGACAGGACACATCAGGCTGATCATAACCCAGCTGTGCGAGGACAGACTTCAACAAGCAGCCTTCGCAGAAGGCATGGCCACACACAGTCCGAACAGGCTGCCAGAACGGCTCCCAACATATGGGGCAGGTGAACTCAGCCATCGCAGGATCTTCTGCATGTTGTCGCAGCTTCTTCAAGGTCTCTTCAGGTGCTTCGAGTCGGCAGATGCTGAGAGCAGGCAAGTTAGCTGCTGCCCCGTATTGGGGCCGGCTGCATGCCCCTCTTCGGCGAAGCGAAGTGAACATTCCCCCGCCTTCCACATTCTACACCATGAGCTGGATAATGAATGGCCGCAGCAGTTTAAACGCAATCTGCAATACTGACGAGGTGCCTATCACTATCAGCGACTATCACTTCCTAAAGCAACTCCACCATCTCGCAACATCTCTCGACAACCCGGATCCGATCCGAGCTCTGCACGTAGATTGCACCACGATCGATGTCCAGCTCCAGGACGCAGTGCTGCATCAACCGGGGTTTAAGTTAACCCAGCCATCCATTGCAAAGTCGAAACATCATGGCTAGTTTGCGAGATTTGCTTAAGTATCCTACTAGTCCCCCAGCCTGCCGAGAGACAATGGCAGCGGGAATCACGATGTCATTTGCCTTGTCCTTGCCTCGTGCCACCAACACGAAGGAGTCTTCCCATGCTGACTCTCTCCATCAACTTTGGCCCGCACCAATTGAAATGACAGGCCTCACTGCAGTTGGTGCGTTGCATGGTCATGGGAAACAGATTGCAAGCCGTTCCCGGGCTGCTTCTCTGCAGGATGTGTCAGCTTTGAGGGAGGCGCTGTGTCTGGCTCAATGTCTTCTGCCCCGAAGGCAGGGTGTTCATCGGCGACAGCCGCAGAACAGCTGATTCTATGATCCTTGCAGACGCTTGGGGCTTCAATATGCTTGAGCAATCTTCAGCATTTACAGCGCTGCTTTCTTTAGGTCGCTCAATCTGAGTGTTCTAAGGTCTCCGCTTCGGTTTCAGCAATCGGCGGACCTTGGCTTCGCTGCGGCCCCAGTTACCTCAGCAGCTTCAGTAGAACTTCCAGAATCAGGCAGCACGCTGAGGTCAACACAGTGCATCAGCACACGCTGGAGTAGCCTTTGGGCCTCAGAAACAACACCTTGAGCCCCATCATCTATGCCCTTGGATGACATTGGCTCCAAGGCCTTTCGGATCTGTTCCGCCGAGCCTCTCAGCTGAACCTGGCAAATAGAATCAACAAGCGGTGCTAGAGCCGCGCCAGCACAGGCATCAAGCACATGATCTTTTTCAAGCTTGTGCGCTAGTCCACAATGTCCCAAACCTCTTGCCACAACCCTTGTGTCTTAGCAGATAGGAGAAAGCTGGATTTCACTGGCTGAATGCCCTTCTTCCACAAAGTCCAGCAAGCCGCGCAATACCAGTTCTGCGCAAAAGCTGTTCCCGGGGTGCCAAGCTGACCCACAGCATCAACTTTGCTGCAACCGCGGCAGCGAGCAGCAGACCGCTCCTCGGTGCAGCGCATGCAGAAGAAGCGGTGGGCCCGTACGCTATCAGGCTCGCCAGGCTTTCCAGTGGCTGTAGCGCTGCAATGAAAGCACTTTGAAGTGTACCTGGGCAGAGCTGTAGTCCTCTCTGCAATTCATCAGGGTACAAGTTCTTCTATGAAAACAAACAGGAATTGAAACAGCTGACTATTGCTCAGCCCCCATACTCCAAGAGATGGAGAATGTTCCACGGCAAGCCAATTCCGAGGCGGAAGTCCTTGCCTCCAGGTAAGAAAGGCCCCATCATTGCCAGCAAAGACTGCCAGGCAAAGGCTGCTGCTGCCACGGAGTACTTCACCAAGCGGTCGTGCGGCATATGCCATTCCACAAAGTTGCATACAGTAGGGATGAAAAATCGCTGGACTACCATCTGTCGCCGGGAATCCAGCTGGCTGATTCGCCCCAGGAGACGCTTGATAACAAAAATCGTTAATTGCGGATGGAAAACCATGTTGAGGTAGAACAGGACCTGGTTGGTAGCAAAATAGAAATTCAAAGGCTCGCGCTCGATAGCAGCTTCGAACAACTCGACGGCCTTTGTCTCCTCCGTCTTGTGAATCTCGCAAGCAGCGTGGTACAGTGCAAAAGCGCTGGTGGGGTGTTGTTGCTGACATTTGAGGATGTCAACTTCTGCCATGCTGAACTGGGACCCAATGCCAAGAGTGGGTTCTTCGTCATATGTGGCATGCCACCAGAGAGCTGGGACAAAGACACAGTCCCCAGGCTTCTGGACTATCTCAAGCGGTCGCTGCTCAGGTGGCAACTTTGCTACCACATCTGGCAGGTCTGCAGCTGGGCACAGGGCAACAGCATCGTAGGCTTCAGCTGTTGGAGGCCCACAAGGTGGGTAGAGCCACCATCTCTTCCGGCCTCAATGGCTTCTGCTTGCTCAAACTACAAGCAGCTTTGTTATTATCTTAATAGGCCAGTCTCTCGTAACTGGAGGTTAAAGACTTCGTCGGGGGCCTTGCTGCAGAGCGAGCCAGGCAGTGCCATGCTTGTGGAAGGCCACGCCATTGCCGCCAGGGCCGGTGGAAATCACCACCATGGAGCAGCGCATCCACTCAGGGATGGATTGCCAGCAATCCCAGGGAACACTACCAGGAGACAGATTTCCGGCGACTAGCTGTGTGAAGCAATTCCCCCTCGCTGAAGCTTCTTGGAACGATCGATCGTCACCAAGCATGGACGGCCCAAACTGTGCAGCAAGAGGGTCGCTGAGAACAGTTGCCGTCTGGAATTTTGCCGTGGCTTCTGCCTCTCAGGGCATGCTCCTACGTCACATCATGTCCTACAGACCTGAGGTAGCGCAGCAGCTGTAAGCCTTCGATAGCAGAGCATCGCGGGAATTGTACGAAGGGTGAAGATCCAGAGGTTGATCGAAAATCAGCGGCTGTGCCATCCCTTGCCAGCCGCCTGCCTGGCAAGCGCGTTCCATATGCTACAGTATGGGGTCAATCCGCGCTCCTGAAACGGGAAACCCGTGCTTGTCCCCAAATCTGCGGGAAGCTGAAGCCACCGTGCTTTGTTGCCCCCAGCAGTCGCTTGAAAACTTATCGAAGCTACTATTAGAAGGGTTGACTTACATGAACATCGCAAAACGACATCCTTTTGCAGCAAAAACAGCATCAAATCCTTTCCGAAATTTGCCGTCCGACCCTGTAGGAGTGCACAGTTTCCCGCCGGCTGCTGGCCTCCAACTGCATGCGCAACTCTTGCAGCTCCACTCTGCGCACCGTCGTCCTGCCCGGCGTCTTTATGACAGCTGCATGTGCTCCGCCAGCAGGTTTGAACTCACCTTTATGGAGGTACAGCATCACTTCGTGCAAAAGCCTGCGTCAAGGCAAATCAGCAAAGCAACTGTCAGGGTTGGGCTGTCCTGGCTGTAGATCTACCGGGTGGGTGGTACGTATCCAGTCCGTAAGAAGGAACACTCTAACGCATGATGGAGACATCAAAAGGCAAAGCTTTAGCCCAAGCTTTTAGTGCTGGAGCTCGCCGAAGTTCCGTCCTTCCCTTTGAGGCCGCCCACCCTCAACCCTAATTTGGCACCACACCCTGGTACTTTGGGCTTTGTGACTGTGCGTTCCATGTCAACTTTCCGCATGCAAAGTACATTCGGAGAACATGTTCTTTGGCTGCTTGAAAGGTTATCGCCGAGCCCTTGTGTAATGTCTGCGCTGAACCTCTGACTGTGGTCTGAATGATAGCCTTGGACAACTCATGTAGAGAGCAAATGTCAAAGCTGACGCTGTAGACATGTGGGTGGTTGTCAAATTATGGGCCCTTTTTGGATCCCTTTTATAATACGGCACCTACTATTTAGGGTACCCAAAAAAAGGGCCATAATTTTGACAACCGCCCATGTCTACAGAAAAATGGCACCTCAACCGAGCCAAGTCTTTCTGCAGCTTGTGCCGTGTCTCCTGCAGACTTTCTGCACTTGGCTGTCCAGGTTCTTCGATGTTGTACTGGAGCCTCCTCTCCTGAAACTCCTGGGCCACTGCACGGCAGAGTCTCAAGAAGATGTTGCAAAGAAGAGGCCCCATCATTCAGGCAGCAAAACAAGCCGACTTACGTTCCGTCCTGCCTTATGAATTTGGAAGCCGGAAGTGTCCAAGGTCTCCATCAGAAATTCCCCACCAGAAACTGCTCAAGCGAGATAGGAATGGTCGGCCGACGAGCCATGGAACGCTACAAGATGTCAACAAGTTTTCCAGAATTTTGAAAGTTGAGAGGGCGTCTTATTCACACAGCTTCAGAACAAAGCATTAGGGTGGGGGTTGGGAATTCTCTGGCAAGTGCATTGCTGGCAGCGCGCCAGCGTCCACGCAACACCCGGGTGATCTGGTATGCAACACTTCCTCACCTATCCAAAGGAAGGATGCTTTGCGATGTAATTGTTGTCGTGAGGTCAAACGTCTGGATGCAAGTCACGGCAACCCCTGATTTTCAGAAATGCCCACTTTACTTTGGCAACCGAGATGCAGGATAGCCACCAAAGCCGACTGCACTTTGCATCCAGCGGCCCTGCCCAGTCGGCGCGGCCATGGCAAGCGGTTTAGAAACAGTCATTGATTCATGAGTTCCGCGAGGCTCACTCGTGCATCATGCTGAGGTCTTTTGCAGATCCCTGTGCGAATGGAGCCAGCCATCCCTCTTCCTTGTTCTTCAAGGGGATCTTGGTGCTTCGTTTCTCTGCCAAACTGAGCCTATAGGCTTGCACTTATCAAAAACATCGAGGGAACAGAAGTGAGGCAAGTATAGGGCAGAGAGGGCGTATGGAGCAAAGCAGCGACCTTATGCTGGCCATGCACCGCGGGGGTGCTCGGTGAAACATTTTCTGGGAGCTGGACAAATCCTTGTAATCTGCCAACAGCAGCCAACAGAACTATGGAATTCTACACGAGGGCCGAGCCGACAAGTCAGTCAACCTTGACGTTCCTTTCTCGCCACTGGTTTGCCAATCGCCGGACGGTCTGGTTGCTCACCAATCTGGTGTGGCTGAGGATTCCGTGGCCCATGGGAGAGAGCACTCCTGTCCCTTGTCGAGGCCTTACTTCAGGCGATTTCTCGAGAATCCACTTTTCGATCCACCCGCGCCTCGCAATCTCACGACCGCAAGTTCCCATCTGCAACACGTATCCAGGCACACTTCCTAGCATCGCATCATTACAAAACGCTGTAGTACCCAATGCTGCTCCGGCACTCGTAAGTCTCACCATCTGCTGCCACCACGGGATCGGTAAACAGTTCAAGTGACATCGGGCAACACAAGTCGCGAGGAGGGCCCAGTACCGCGTCACCTCGATACCATGTGATGGTGAGCCAGGCCAGCAGGACCAGGAGCACCAGCACACTGCACCAGATTGCTACGTCCTCCAACCACTCGAAACCTAGACTGGCTCAGCTCGAAACGGCACAAGCTACAGTTGCTAGAGAAAACATCGCTTGGCAAACGAGCGGCTGTCACCCAGGTCTTCCAGGTGCCTCGCGGCCTCTGCGTGCAGCTCTGCTTGAGGCTCGCGGAAGCCTTGAACTTCAAAGTGGTCCTGCTTGGAAGGGCTTCATTGACAGCTTCAGCAACCTGATTCGTTAAGGTTGCAACCCAACCAAAACCAAAGAGGCAAGCTGCTTGATGCAGAGAGGCCCCTTTACTGGAAATCCCTGCTTAAGCTATGCAAGTCCACCGACTTGCAGGCTTTGGGATTACAGACCGCAACAGTCCTTCAGCACGTTGGATAGCATGGTGTAAATCGAGTGCTGGCGGAAAAGGACTGTCCACCAGATCTCGGACTCTATGACGACATCGGAAGCTTGCGACTTCCAGGCCGAGTCCTCCCCTTCTCCCTGTCCCTGAAGGGGCCCCGTCACAGCCGTAGTCACCGGATCCTCAACTCACTGCAAATGTTTTGAAACATCCGGGTGGTCAGATGACATCTGCCATGCTTTGAAATGTTGAACTTTCAGATAGATTGGATGCCAGGCATCCCTGAGATAAAAGAGCCTCCGGGGAAGCTTCGGACGCGATTTCCTGATGGCCAGCGCTCGAGACAGCCTGTGGCATCGGGCGAGAAGGTGAACAACATTGAATCTGACAACGTGAAAATGGTTAGTTGCGAGACCTAGATGAAGAAAAGTCCAGCAGGACAAAAGCGGCGGCATGTGCAAGACAAACAGAGGCAGAAGAACATGACCCGATACCTGAAACGTGACACGTGCTCATGGCATTGTGCCAGTGTTATTGTCATTGTTACACTGGCAGGCGGCACTGTACTCCGGAAACAGCACTAGCAGCTAGCAGCAGTAAAGACAAAGCCCTCACCAGTATAGACACCTCTCGTGCTGGCAGCAGCTCCGAAAGAGGCTGATGCTTCAGCAGACCTTTGCAAACAAGCATCGAGAGGTCATCATCTTGAGCTTGTCGCTGCACCCCCATGTCTGCATGGCATCGCCTTGGTTGGAGACCGGGCCGATAGGGAAGGGGTGGGGGGGGTTCTTGTTTGGCTTAAACAAGAACCCCCCCCCCTCGCTAAGGTGGGCCGGT